>RJWJ010029263.1:0-20775 GCA_004363605.1 Indri indri
CTTTCTTTTCTTTCTTTCTCTTTTCTTTTCTTTCATAATAACTATCCTAATGGATGCAAAGTGGTATCTCACTGTGGTTTTGATTGCCTTTTTCTAATGACAAATGATGTTGAGCAGCTTTTCACATTCTTATTTGCCATTTGTATATCTTCCTTAGAAAAATGTCTGTTCAGATCCTTTGCCCATTTAAAAAATTGGGTTCTTTTTAAGTTATTGAGTTGAAAGAGTTCTTTCTAAATTCTAGATACAAGGCTTTTATAAGGTAAGTGATTTGCAAATACTTTCTTCTATTCTGTGGGTTGTCCTTACACTCTTGGTATTGTCTTTTGAGGTACAAATTTTTAAATTTTGATGAAGTCAACTTTATCTATTTTTTATTTTGTTGCTCACTCATTTTGTCATACCTAAGAATCCATTGCCAAATTCAAGGACGCAAAGATTTTTCTATGAAGATTTTTCATGTTTACTTTTATATTTTTTTTCTAGGAGTTTAATAGTTTTAGCTTTTACATGTAAGTCTCTAATCCATTTTGAGTTAGATTTTGTATATCACGTGAGGTAAGAACCTCATTCTTTTGCATGTGGCTACTCAGTTGTCCCAGCACTGTTTTGAAAAGACTATCGCTTTCCCCATTGACTAAACTTGATAGCTTTGTCAAAGATCAGGTGACCACAGACACAGAGTTTTCCTGATTTTTTTTTTGAGGGGATACAGAGTTTTATTTTTGTAATGCCGGTTCTATTTCATTGATCTATATCCATAGTCTAGTACCACATTTTCATTACTGTTACTTTGTAGTAAGTTTTGAAATTGGGAATGTGAGTTTCCCTACTTTGTTATTTTTCAAATTTGTTTTGGATATTCTGGAGCACATGGAATTCCATATGAATTTTAGAATTAGCTAGTAAATTTCTGCAAAAAGACAACTGGAATTCTGATAAAGAATGTGTTGAATCTGTAGATCAATTTGGGGCATATTGACATTTTAATGATATTAGTTCTTTCAATCCATGAGCATGGAATGTCTTTTTATTTATTTATTTAGGTCTTTAATTTCTTTTAACAATGTTTTGTAGGTTTCAACTTTAATTTTTGTACTTTTGTTAAACTTATTCATAAATACTTTATTCTTTTATATGCTATTATAAATGAAATCATTTTGTTAATTTTATCTTTAGATTGTTCATTGTAAATATCTATAAATACAAATGATTTTTTTTTTTTTTGAGACAGAGTCTCGCTCTGTTGCCCGGGCTAGAGTGCCATGGCATCAGCCTAGCTCACAGCAACCTCAAACTCCTGGGCTCAAATGATCCTCCTGCCTCAGCCTCCCAAGTAGCTGGGACTACAGGCATGTGCCACCATGGCCAGCTAATTTTTTCTATATATTTTTGGTTGTCCAGCCAATTTCTTTCTCTTTTTAGTAGAGACGGGTTCTCCCTCTTGTTCAGGCTGGTCTCAAACTCCTGAGCTCAAACGATCCTCCCGCCTCGGCCTCCCAGAGTGCTAGGATTACAGGCGTGAGCCACCGTGCCCGGACTACAAATGATTTTTGTATGTTGAGCATGTACCCTGCAACTTTGCTGTACTCATGTATTAGTTTAGTGTTTTTAAGTGGATTCCTCTTGGATGTTGTATACATAAGATCATGTCATGTGTGAATAAATATAGTTTTGCTTCTTCCTTTCCAATTGGAATGCCTTCTATTTATTTTTATTGCTAGTTTTTCTGGCTAGAACTTCCAGTGTCCAATTTTGAATAGATGTGGTGAGAGCAGACTTCTTTGTTTTATGCCTGACCTTGGTGGGAAAGCATTCTGTCTTCACCATTAAGAATGATGTTAGTTGTTGGTTTTTCATAGATGCCATTTGTCAAGTTGAGAAAGTTCCCTCATATTCCTAGTTTGTTGAATGTTTTTTATCATGAAAGCTGTTGGATTTTGTCAAATGCTTTTTCTATGTCTATTGAGATGATCATGTGGTTTCTGTGTTTTATTCTGTTGATATGGTGCAGTACATAAATTGATTTTTGGATGTTAAACCAACTTTGAGATAAATCCACTTGGTAATGGTATATAATTTTTTAATATGTTGCTGGATTTGGTTTGCTTCTAGTGTTTTGTTGAGGATTTTTCCATCTCTATGCTTAAGAGATATTGCTCTGTAGTTTTGTCTTGTAATATCTTTATTTGGTTTTGATCTCACATTGATTGGGAATTAGCAGTATTTATTTTGATTAAATAAACCCACTTTTATGATGTCATTACCAAATAATATAAAATATATTTTTAATAAAACTCAAAACAAAAAGATTGACAATCAGCAAAACAAGGGAAGAATGTGATAAAATTATCTGAATCTGATCACATAAGTAATATTTATTATGTAAAAAACTTGATGAATACAGAAAAGTAAAAAAAATTCTACTACCAGAAATTACTACTATTAACATTTTTACATATTTGCATATACATCCACCTATACACATATATTAAAAGCAGGATCGTATTGTATCTACTATTTTTTAAAATGCAGTTCTGTTTTTAGTAATTTTCTATATGAATGGAGTTATATCTCTTAGGATGTTTTAAGCTGCATATAAGAGGAAACCCTCTTCTGGCTGGTGTACCTAATAAAACATTCTGATACTTATACATCAGAAGCCAGAGCTAGGACAGTCTTTTGAATGAATGATTCAGCTGTTCAAAGATGTCATTAAGGTCCCGGCTCTTCCCACCTCTCTGCTCTGCCATCCATAGTATCAGCGTTGTACTAAGGTGGCTGCCCACAGCATCTGGTGCTACATGCTTCCTTGTCTGCATGGTGGAGGACCTGGCTTTCCACTGTGATCACCTATATTGAGTGTCAGGAGAGACTTTTCCAGAAGACTGGGCAAGCCTCCCCTGTTCCAGAGGCAGTCACTGGGTACCAGTCAAGCCTGTCCCTTGAGCTGAGGTTAATTCCCTCAGCCTCACTGCTGTCGTTTCAGGTGGCCCAGGTGAGGGGGGAGTGGCTTTTAGCATGTGGATCACACTGACCACTGTAAAATCAAGTAGTGCTTAAAAATACAGATGAAAAATTAACTGGGTGTGGTGGCTCACGCCTGTAGTCCCAGATACTCAGGAGGCTGAGGCAGGAGGATCCCTTGAGCCCAGGAGTTTGAGGTTGCTGTGAGCTAGGCTGATGTCATGGCACTCTAGCCCAGGCAAAAGAGCGAAACTCTGTCTCAATAAAAAAAATATATATATATCTATCTATCTACATAGATAGATAGATACGAAAACCGGCAGGTTGCTGACCCATTCTGCCTTATCCAGAGGCTCCACGGATGCGCACAGCGGAGAGAGCCCGCGAGAGGACACGGGGGCGGCAGCCATCCGCGAGCCAAGGGCAGAGGCCCGGAGAAACCAGCCCTGCCAGGACCTCGGTCTCGGACCTACAGCCGCCAGAGCTGTGAGGGGATCCATTTCAGTTGCTTAAGCCACCCCGTCTGTGGCATTTGCTGTGGTAGTCCCAGCAGACTAATCCAGTAGTAGTAATTAGTAATTACAGGCAAGTACAGTAACAATTTGGCCAAATCAATAGTGATTTAATCATTGTGATTATGTAAATATTATTTGCTGCTGAAACAAGCCGTGTACTATAACTTTTTTCCTTTCTGGAATGACTTATTTTAACTAGAGGGTTGACTCTCTGTGTCTCCGTCTCTGTCTCTCCGTTTCTCTTTCATTCGTTTAGTTTTCTATCCATCAAGATTTCTTTCCCAATCGTCCAATAGCAAATGCCTTTCTATCATCTTCCCGAGCCCACACCTGCCATCATCTGGACACGTGCTGTCGCCTCCGCAGCCCTCCAGCCTCGAGTGGGCTCGTCCTGGCTGGGTGGGCGCAAGGCAGGGCTCTCTGGCCGGTCCCCACCACGTGCCCTTCCCTCTGCCTGGCTCCTGGTGGGGCCCGTGTTCTGGCTTCCTCTCTCTTGGGGTCCTACCTTGTTTTACCACAGGACATTCTTCCTAAGCAAGAGTGCCTGGAGGCAGCTTTGAGTCCTTGCCTGAAAATGCCTTAACGCTCCTTGACACTTGATGACATTCGGCTGAAAATGGAATTTGAGGCTGGGAGTAATTTTCCTACATTATTGTTGAACATTTTTGATCGTTTTCACTTTTTCATATTGGAAATACTGCATTGAGTACTAATTTTTTAAAAAATAGCTAAACCATTTCTCTAGGATAAATTTCTAAAATGGGTCAAAAGATTTGCACATTTTTAAATTTTAAAAACAATACATGTTGCAAAATGCCTCCCAGAACCAGCAGTATGAGTACCTTTTTTGTGGTGTGTGTGTGTGTGTGCACGCACGTGTGTGTGTGTGTGTGTGTGTGTGCGCGCGCGCGCATTTTCGTCAGCCCTGGATATCAGCTCTTTTAAAAATTGTTTGCTAGTTCGGCAAGGGAAATGATGTCTGGCTCTGGTGGCAGTGGTGGGGGAGGAGGTGCTGGGAGCTGTGACGCTGGACTCCGGGTCTCTTCCGCCTTCTTTGCCCGCAGCGGGAGCCACTCCGAGTGCTGCCTCTAATGGCTGGAGTTGCTGGGCAGGGCTTTGAGAGCCTTGTCCAGCCCAAGGGGGTGCACCCATGGGCGCACGTCTCTGCTGCTGCCAGGGCTCACCTGGAAGTGGAGGAGGCCAGCGCCTGGCGGCTCTCTCCTTCAGGCCCGTTCGCAGCACCGTTCTGCTCCCTGCTCACACCGATTTGTGCGGGCATAGACACCCACGCGAGTATGGGGATGCAACTAAGCTCTGAAGATGACTTAAAAGGGAATTCCAGTATTTACATTTACCCCCGCCCCTCCCTGGCTGTGGGACCCTGGATAAGTCATCTTGGTAGCCAGTTATCACACATAAAGCTGCATGAACGTTTGCCTGCAAGCCCTTGTGTGGACATAGGTTTTCATTTCTCTTGGGTACATAGTTTTAGGAATGGGAAGTTGGGATTATATATAAGATGTATGTGTAACTTTTTAAAAGACTGCCAAACTGGTTTCCAAAATAATTTTACCGTTTTTCATTTCCATCGGCAGGGTACAAGACTGCCGGTTTCACTACATCCTTGCAACACCTGCTACAGCCAGTCTTTTAAAATGTTAGTGGGTGCGTACTGGCTTCTCACCGAGGCTTTAGTCTGCGTCCCCCTGGCAGTAGCGGCAGTGAGCACTTTTTCATGTGCTTATTCGCTGTCTGTATAGCATCGCTGCTGAAGTGTCTGTTCAAATATTCTGTCCTTTTTTAAAAAAATTGGGCTGTTTTTTCTTATTATTTTATAAGAGTTATGTATGTATTCTAGATACAAGGCCTTTGTCAGATAGACGTTTTGGATATTTCCTCACCATTTGTGGCTTTCTTTTTCATCTTTGTGACTTTTTTTTGCTTTTTAAAACTTTTTATTTTAAAATAATTATAGTCTCACATAAAGTTGCAAAATTAGCACATAGAGGCCCCTTCGCCCCTCACTCATCTGCCCCCAGTGGTGACATCTTGTATGACTGCAGTACAGTAGCGGAATCAGGAAATTGTCGTGGCAAAATGCTGGTAATTAGACTGCAGACCTCATTCAGCTTTCATCGGTTTTGATATGCACTTGTGTGTGTGTGTGTGTGTGTGTGTGTGTCTATGCAGTTTAATCTCACGTATAGATTTATGTAACCACCACCACAATCAAGACACAAAGTGTCCTATTGCCATGAAGAAATTCCCTTATTCTACCCTTCATAGTTGCTCTCACCCAAGCACCTGACTCTTAGCAACCATTAATCTGCACTTCATTTCTACAGTTTAGGCATTTCCAAAATGTTATTGTACAGTATCATATAGAAAATGGAATCATACAGTATGTAACCTTTTGATATTAACTTTTTTCTACTAAGCATGATTCCCTTGAGATCCCTCTAAGTTGTTAGGTGTATCAATAGTTTGCTACTTTTTATTGCTGAGTAGTATTCCATTGTACGGATGTACTAGAGATTTTTAAACCATTGATCCATTGAAGAAAATTTTGGTTGTTTTTAGTTTTTGAATATTATACATAAAGTTGGATGAACATTGTGTACATCCAGGCGTTTGTGTGAACGTAAGTTTTTATTTCTTTGGAATAAATGTCCAAGACTGTGATTGCTGGATTGTTTTATAAGAACATGTTTAGCTTTATAAGAAACAATCAAACTATTTTATAGACTGGATGTACCATTTTCCATTCCCATGAGAAACGTATGAGAGATCCAGTTTCTTTGCTTCCTTGCGAGCATTTGGTGTTGTCACTATTTTTATTTTAGACTCAATCACTTCTTAAAGCCTCTCAATACTGCCACACTGGGGATTAAGTTTCAACACGAGTTTTGAAGAGGATGGTCAAACCATAGCATTCCGCTAGGTGTGTAGTAGCCTATGCCATCTAGGTTTATGTAAGTACACTGTGATGCTCACACATTGACGAGATTGCCTAATGATGCATTTCTCAGAATGTATCCCCATAATGAAGTGATGGGTGACTGTATTTTCTCTATGTATGTTGAGCATCACATTAGATCATTTTATAATTTTTGCTCCAAACATCAAACATGATTTTAAAAACTACGAGAAGGACCACTTGTTATATTTACCCCGATTTTTGCCCATTCATTGTTTTTCTTTTCTTCTTTTTTGAAAATTTTCTTTTTGATATTCCAGGATTCCTTCTGTTACCATTTTCTTTCCATTTAGAGAATGTCCTTTGGGCATTCTTGAGGAGCAGCTCAGCTAGTGACAAATTATCTGAGTGTTCCTCTGCCTGATAATGACTTCATTTCCCCTAATTTCTTTTCTTTTTTTTTTTTTTTTGAGACAGAGTCTCACTCTGTTGCCCGGGCTAGAGTGCCATGGCATCAGTCTAACTCACAGCAACCACAAACTCCTGGGCTCAAGCAATCCTCCTGCCTCAGCCTCCCAGGTAGCTGGGACTACAGACACACGCAACTGTGCCTGGCTAATTTTTTCTATTTTTAGTTGTTTGGCTGATTTTTTTCTATTTATAGTAAAGACGGGGTCTCCCTCTTGCTCAGGCTGGTCTCGAACTCCTGAGCTCAAACAATCCGCCTGCCTTGGCCTCCCAGAGTGCTAGGATTACAGGCGTGAGCCACTGTGCCCGGCCTTCATTTCCCCTAATTTCTAAAGGACATTTTTATTCACTATAGAGTTTGGCATTGACAGTTCTTTTCTTTCAGCACTTGAAAAGTGTCATGCCACTTCCTTCTTGCTTCCTTCCATGTTTTCAGATAGGAAACCTGCTGTTATCTGAATTGTTCTTTTTTAGGCAATGCATTATTTTTCTCTATCTACTTTCAGGATTTTTTCTTTGCCTTTAGTTTTCAGAATTTTGATGATGACGTGGGATGATTTCTTTAGGTTTACCCTGCTTGGGGTTCACTCAACTTCTTGAATAAATCTGACTTTCACCAAATTTTGGAAATTTTCAGCCATTATTTCTTCAAATATGTTTTTCTGTCCTACACTTTATCCTTTCCTTTTGGGACTCCAGGGACACAAATGTTAGATATTCTATTATTGTCTCAAAGGTTTCTGAGGCTATATTCACTCCTTTTCCATGTATTTTCTTTTTGTTGGTTAGATTGGGTAAATTCTATTGATCTGTCTTCAATATTTTTTCATATCTCCTCTCCAACCTATTATTGAGCCCATCCAATGAGTTTTGCATTTTAATTATTTAATATTTAAAATTTATATTTTTCATTGATTTTTTTAAATATCTTCTATTTTTTTACTGAGACTTTCTATTTTCTCTTCATTTGTTTCAAGAGTATTAATAATTGCTCATTGAAGCATTTTTGTGATGGCTGCTTCAAAATCCTTTTCAGATGATTCCAACATGTGAGACATTTCAGCGTGGCCATTTGTTGATTGCCTTTTCTCCTTCCAGTTGTGATTTTCTTGGTATCCTGGACACTGTGGATATTATGTATGAGACTCTGGATCCTATCTAAATATTCTATTTTTAGCACGCAGTCATCCTGTTTAGGTTAGTACGCTGGTCCTGGTCTGCTTTTGTGGGCTGTGGTTCTAATGACGATTTGGTTGCTGAGTACTTGTGCTGTTCTGGTCTGCTTTGTGTGCTTTCTAAAGGCTGCTCTGAAAACCTGGGTCTCGAACCTTTTGGTGTATTCATTGTGATCAGTTTCTTGTGTGGGTTGGTCAGCTGCCTGCCCAGAATATCCTAAGCAGGTTTACAGAATTCCTTTCTCGCATTCCCTTTTCTCTAAAAATCCTCCTGCCATTCCCTAGGCCGGAGGGCGAGGAACGCTGCCTGCCATTGCTGGGTGGGGAGTAGAAGTCCAGTCTTCCCACTGATGCTCCCCATGGGGGAGGAAAGCACTACTCGGGGTGCTCTACTGTTGCTGGATGGTAGAGGTGCAGACTCCCCACTTGGCTAACACGGCTGGCAGTGGGGGGTTGGCCCCTGCGTCATCTGTTGTTGCTGTGCTGCCATAGGCTGTCTGCTACCACCCGGTAGGGGGCCGAAGTTTTGAGTCCCCACTTGGACTCTGCGGACAACATGCCTGCGAGAGAGGAAAGTGTCCCATTCTGGGCTGCTTGCTTCTACTGTGTGGGGGGAGGTCTCCCTGCTCATCCTCCACTGCTGGCATGCGGCCAGGGCAGGAAAGCGCTGTCTCTGGGTCACCGTGGGCTACCTGCTGCTGCTGAGCGGTCAGTCTTCCTTCCTCTTTCCATCTTTCAGAGCCCTCTTATGATTGTCAGTTGTATCTTGTCCAGGGTTTTCATTGTACTTTCTGGAAGGGGCAGGGAGGATGGTAGCTGCATCATCCATCTTGTCTGGAACTCTGTTGCAGCTTCTATCAAACAGTGAAAGGTTTTGATTTTGATGAGATCTGATTGGTAGATTTTTTCTTTTATAGTTCACGCTGTTTGTGTCATATTTAAGTCTTTTGCAAAGCTCAAGGTTACTGAATTAGTTATCTACCTGCTGTGTAATAAATTACCCCCCCCTCCAAATTAGCAGCTTAAAACAACAAACTTTTTTCAAAGTTTCTATGGGTCAGGAATTTGGGGGCAGCTTAACTGGGTAGTTCTGGCTCAGAGTCCCTCAGGAGGCTGCGGTCAGCTGTCAGTGGTTGGTGGGAGCTGAAGTCATCTTCAGGCTGCGGGAAATGAGTGCCCGCTCCAAGTTCACGCGTGTGATTGACGACAGGCCTTCTGGTCCTCACCACGAAGGCCTCCCCTCCCTGGCCGCCTCACAGTGTGGCAGCTGGCTGCCCCCAAGGTGAACAGAAAGAGAGAGAGAGGGGATACTTGAGATGGAAGCTGCAGTCTTTTCATAGACTAATCTTGGAAGTGACATCCCATCATTTCTGCTGTATTCTTGGGCTAGAAGCATGTCACCATCTGTCCCACAATCAAGGGGAGTGAAATTAAGCTCCACCTCTTGAAGGGAGAAGTATCAAATAATTTGTGAATATTTCTTTAAAACCACCACAAAGTTTTCCTCCTATGTTTTGTTCCAGAATTTTATAATTTTACACTTACATCTGTGAGTCATGTCAAGTTAATTTTTGTATATGGAGTAAGGTAAAGGCCAAGGTTCATTTTGTTGCATCTGGCTATTTGTTGAAAAGACTGTCCTTTCTCTATTGAATTGCCTTGGCATCTTTGTTCATAATTGTTAATAGTTGACCATATATGTTTGGGTCTATTTCTTTGCTATTTTGTTCCACTTACTTATATGTCTTTTTTTTTTTTTTTTTTGAGACAGAGTCTCACTCTGTTGCCTGGGCTAGAGTGCCGTGGCGTCAGCCTAGCTCACAGCAACCTCAGACTCCTGGGCTCAAGTGATCCTACTGCCTCAGCCTCCTGAGTAGCTGGGACTACAGGCATGTGCCACCATGCTCAGCTAATTTTTTCTATATATATTTTTTTAGTTGTCCAGAGCATTTCCTTCTATTTTTTAGTAGAGACGGGGTCTTGCTCTTGCTCAGGCTGGTCTTGAACTCCTGACCTTGAGCAATTCACCGCCTTGGCCTCCCAGAGTGCTAGGATTACTGGCGTGAGCCACCGCGCCCGGCCTATATGTCTATCTTTATATCCGTATCACACTGTCTTGATTTCTGAAATCTGGTAATGTGAGTCCTTTCTCAGAGTTATTTTGGCTATTGTAGGTTCTTTGCATTTCCATATAAATTTTAAAATCGACTTGTCAATCTCTACAAAAAAGCTTGCTGGGACTTTGATTAGGATTGCCTCAATCTTTGGGTCAATTTGGGGAGAAGCAACTTCTTAACGATACCGAGTCTTCCAATCAATGAACACAGTTTGTCTCTCCATTTATTTAGGTCTTCTTTTATTCATCTTGGCAATATTTTGTAGCTTCAGTGTATGGGTCTTGGACATCTTTTGTTACACAGTGGGGACTGGAGGCACAGAAGAGGCAGGGCCAGTGAGCCAGGCATGCCCCTTGAGGATGGAGGTTTGGGCCATGAAGATTCTCCCTTTTTCTGGTCCAGCCTAGGCACAGCAATGGTCATGAAGGAGGTGCCAGATGGCTGAAAGGATGAAGGAATGAGCAAATGAATGTATTTCTGGGGCCAAAGTTCACAATTTTGTTCCTGATGATCAGGAACCTCCAAGTGGGTTCTGATCCATCTACACGGTGATTGCCATTAGGAGGGGGTCAGGGGCCCCAGCGGCTGAGCTTGGATGGTATCACAGGCTTCCCCTTGCCTGACTTCCCAGGCGTGGGTCTGAGGAATACCCAGGGAAGTCATCTCCCTAGGGCCCTAGACCAGCTCCACATGGCAGGCACTGTGCTAGACACCACACAGGTGTTAATTCGTTTAGTCTTTGGGACAACCCTCCGAGATTGGTGCTATTTTTAGTCCCCATTTTTGGCAGATGGGGAAACTGAGACACAGAGATTAAGGAGCTTGCTCATGGTTAACCACTGGTAGGTGGTAGGTGTTTAGCAAATGTTCGTTGTGCCTGCATATGAATAAAAACAGACCAACCACATAGAAAATGTGCCATACTACATTATCTGTGTTGGGTTTTATACTACATTCTTCTTAAATTTTAAATTTTGGAATATATCTTATACAAAGAAGAGAGTCTAAAACACATCTGTCCAGTTTAAAGATTCATAACGAAACAATGTATCCCACCTACGGATAAGAACTGCTTCCCCATCGCGGGTGCCCCTCTCAGTCACAGCCCTCCCTCTCCCTTTTTTCGTATCATTCATTCGCTTACTTTTCTTTACAGTTTTCTCTCCCACATATGTAATTTTAAGCAATGTATTAGGTTGAATTACATAAAATTGAATATAGACAATTTCAGATGCTTTAACCCATGCATTTTCAACTGGGGCAATGTTGTCCCCAGCGGAGTGAAAATTGGCTTATGGTTGGGGGGAGGCGAAAACTAGATATTACAGAGGCTTGTGCTCCCAAGAGTCGCAATGTCTGAGCAGATATCCTGAGTATTGATACATCTGTGGCAGTAACATTCATGGGAAGTTGGCAACTAGGAAAACAACTAAATAGGCTCCTTTGTGATGAAAAAAAGTTGAGCAACATTGGTTTAACCTAATATTACTTAGTTTTACCTGTTTTTTGAATGTCTGGGGTTCATGCATGCCCGTGCAGTGCGTTCCTTTTCCGTGCTGTCTACATACCAGTTTGCTCCCTGCTCCCTCTCCAGTAAGGAGCCATGCGGGTTGTTTTCAGGCTCTGGCGTTTAGGAACAGCGCTCCTGCAAGCATTCTTCTAGTGGGTGCCGCTGCCGGTGCGGCTCCCCGCGTGCGCGGGGGCGGGCGGCAGGGCCGCGGGGGCTCCCGCCGGTTGTCCGCCTGCGCCAGGTCCCGCCCAGCTCTGCTCCACGGCGATCCCATCGGTTACATTTTCACCAGCTGGGTGTGCAAGTTCCTTTCCTCTAAGTTTTTCCTAACACTTCGCGTTGACAGAGATTCTGAATTCTGTGACTTAGTTGGTATGGAATGGCACCTCATTGTTTTGATTGACATTTCCTTGATAACGAATGAAGTTGACACCTTCTCACTCATTTAATGGCCTCCTGGCTCCTCTCTAGGAAGACCTAGTCTACGGTTGAATCCGTTGTGTCTTTTTCTCCTTAGTTAATAGACTTAAAAAAACACATACGCTCTGGGTATGGATCCTTCGTCAGGTGTATGTGTTCCAAATAATATCATTTTTCCAGTTTGTTGCTTTCTTTTCATTCTCTTTATGGTGTCTTTTGAAGAAGAGAACCTAATTTTCATGCAGACGATTTTAAACATCAAAGCTTGCCTTTTTGTCCCACGGGCCTTCCGCCTTGCTCGAGCAACTGTCCCCGCGCGGCCACGTCGCAGAGCCCGCCTGGCCTCCCGCGGACGCCTGCGGACCCGCACAGCGCTGCCGCGCGGCCGGAGCGGGGCAGCCGGCTTCGCCGCGCGGTGACCCGAGGCGGGCGGGGGCCACGCCCGTAGTGACAGCGCGCCCCGCCCGGGCCTGTCTGCGCAGCCGCCTGCCGGGCTCGCAGGTGAGTGCGATCCCGAAGGTGAGTGGGGTCCCGAAGGTGGGCCCGGCGCCCGCGGGCCGCGCCCGGGGGCTCGGCCAGGAGGGAGCTCGGCCTCTGCGAGCGGCCTCCGCTTTAGGAAGTTTTTCTAGGGATGCCCACATAGTTTAGAAAATCTAAAAGAGGCAGAAAAAGAAAAATAGCCTGTATTTCCACTTCAAAAATAGTGTGAGAATTCGTATTTTTCGTGTCTTCTTTCTGCGTAGCCCTTTCTTTCAAGAGCCTCTCCTGTGTCCCCGGCTGCGTGCGGGGCGTCCCGGCCCTGGGGCCGCCCGAGGGACGGCGCCGGCTCACTGCTGGCCCGAGTCCGGTCCCGGATCCCGCGTCCGGCGCCTCAGGACGCGGCTTCCCGCCGTCCCCGCGGCTCGTGGGGCCCGCGCGCGTCCCGCCCAAGCGCCCCCTCGCCGTTGCGGGAGCCCGCGCTTCCCCGCAGGGCGGCGGCCGTGCGACCACTGGCACAGTGCCATCCATATGCAAGGTCCCCGGGGCGGCCCACAGCCAGGCTGCAGCCAGGTGCGGACGCCTCTGCTTCCAGCCTCTAATTCCGCCCATTCCTGACTCCTTGGGCCTGGAGGGTTCCGGTGACAGGGCCAGGGGACGCGGAGCCCGGCAGAGAGGCCGCTTCCTCCCGTCTGGGAAGGGTTTGTGGACTTCCCCCCACCCCCCCAGCAGGGAGCCCGCGCTGGGCACTGCCGGCTGCTCGAAGGCTCCACGCTGGGGATGCCCCGGTCCTTTCGGTGTCCTCCCTCCTGTGCCCAGTAGGCAAATGAGGGTGGGTGGGTTTGACAAGTAGTGCAGTGCCAAGGAACATCCCTTTGGAGCCCCAAAATCAGTCATAGCACCTCCAGTCCTTGACAAAGTAGCCTGATGAGAAAGAATCAGAGAAAGAACACAGGAAACATGAAAGATCAGAGAGAAAAGTCACCTCCAAAAGAAAATATTCGATTTCCATCAACTGATACCAACCTACATGATACGTTGTCCTGCTGGAGCACTGATGGGCAACGCTTCTTTTCTGAAAGCAAAACTCAGAAGGGGAGTTCAGGTGTGATTTTTATCTACACCCTAGCGGTGTTGATCAGCTGATGAAGTTTAGTTGGGCCTGAGAAAAGTTGGAGAAACAACAGGACATGGATTTGTCGAAGGCTTTGCATTGAGCTGCGTTGAACCTGTGGGGACCTAGAGCACACTGGACCCCGTGCAGTTGGTGACAGCCCTGCACAGCCTGGAGGTCCTCTGTCCACAGCGAGAAGCAGCCCAGGTCTTCCCAGGGCTTGACATCAGGCCAGCTGGAAGGTGGCTGGGCAGCATCTGTTACAATTTAACATGCCCCTGTCCTCAGGCCCAGCAACCCTCTCTGGGCACAGAACAAAGCACGTGTAGGTCAGGCCGTGTGTGCAGGGACGTTACCGTGGACCCCAAACAGGTAGCACAGGGACCGCCCATCACCGAGGGCTGGATAAGTTATGGCCATCCACACCGTGGAGCATCATGCAGCCACGGAAGAGAGCCGGCGAGAGCTTGAGCAGCAGATGTCACAGGGTCTTCCACAGGGCATCCCGGAGTGAGAAAATCAAGGTGCAGAAAAGTATGTGAACGAGATCCCATTTTGCAAAGCTCACTACCCGCAACCTCTGTCTGTGCACATCTGTAGATGTGTGCGTGTATCAGCGTGCACCCATATTTATTATTACATAGGAGTACGAAGGAAAAACATGGAGAATGGATGGAATACAAATTAGGTTAAGATACAGTAGATGTGGGAGGAAGACTTGGATGGGAGAGGAAGGGAAGTGAGGAGCCAAGCAAAGAAGGATAAGAGAAAGTAAATTAAAACAAAGTCCACACTTATGCATTTCTGTAAGGTGTCACATGTCTGTATTTAGACACACGTTTATATATGTATACAGATGGCTTTGTGGCAGAATGAGATTACACGCAGTTCTGTTGCAAAACGTGTTGCATTAGACAACAGTATACGTGTTATGTCTGTGGAGTCTGTGACTCAGGCACGCGGGAAAGGCTCGGCTGGGCTGGGGGACCCCTGTCCCAAGCACGCATGTGGCTAGCAGCATAGTGCCACCTGTTGGCCTCTCCATGGGGCTACTTGATATTTCGTGGCAACATCTGGGGTGGTCCCAGATGCACCGTTGTAGCATGCAAGCGGCCATGGATGATAGTAAACAAATGTGCGTGGCTGTATTCCAACAAAACCTATTTCTACAAACAAGCTGTGGGCTGTAGTTTGCCATCCCCTGACATATGGCCTTGGAGGCGATGGCTAAGGCTTTGGCTTTTCCTCTGAGAGCCACGGAGAGCCACTGGAGGGCTTGAGCAAAGGAACCTGCGTGGCTCAGTTCTAACAGGGCCATGCTGGCTGCTGTTGGGAGATGCACAGAGGGGCTGGGGGAAGCTGGAAGGCAGGGGAGGCTCTTGTGGTGGTCCAGGGCACCAGGGTGGTGAGGGTGGGGCTGAGAAGGGGCTGGCTCCTGGAAGCACCTCGAAGCTAGACACGGATTGGTTGACTGATTAATTGACATAGAAAGAAACACAAATGGAGATGCCCCATTAGCACTTGGCCCTGTGTGGCCGTCCTGAGCTCAGGGCTGATGGCCAAGAAGCTTGGGGAGTGAGTGATGAGTTGGCCACCCTTGAGTGTGACAGGCCAGCTGTGGCCAGAGGTGGAGTGGAGACGGAGCAAGACGGAGCGACTCTGCCCAAGAGAGAGGCGAGGTGCGCACGGGCGGAGGGCCCAGGGCCAGGCAGCCCATGTGTGGGGGGTTGGCTTGCCAGGTGTGTGCGGATTTATGTAGGGGTCGGAGGACCGAGGAAGCCACTCTGGCAAGGGCTAGCCATCTGTGGCCCCACGGGAGCACAGTGGCAGGGCTATCCAGCTTGGACCAGCCACAGATGGCTGATCCCTGACTCTCGGGCATTGCTCTGTAAAAAGAAGTATTTAAATACATAAATAAAAACGAAGTTGTGGGTTTTGCAATTCAAGCTGGTGATTCATGTTGTGCAGCTGCTGGTCAGTGCTGTGTTTGTATAAAACTACAGGTCCACCATTTCCCCCAACTTTTTATTCTGAAATTTTCTGACATGTATAAAGGTTGAACAAATAGTTCAACTAACACTTGTACACCCATTACCTGGATTTGACCCTTAATTTTGCCATATGCGATTCATCCATATTTTTAACACAATCCCAGATACAACGAGGACGTTGAGTAAGAACGTTGCTCAACAAATGTCAGCTTTCCTTCGGGCATCCAGTAAAAAATGCTTGGTGAAAATAAGATGCAATATAGTCACTTTAGAATTTTGGTTGTGGTGTTTATATAAAATTCCGAGGCCTTGATTTGAACTTTTGTGGTGAAAGAGTAAAGATTAAATGACATACAAATGAACAATGGCCAGGGCATAGGTACAAAGAGAATCTGACCCACAATCTGCAGCAACCGGCCTGGAGCCAGCCTGCTGTCTGTGTGTCACAGTCGTGCGGAGTCAGAGCACACAGTGCAGGAAGCTGAACGGCAGCCCCTGTAACAGTTAGCCCCAAACGGCCAGGACCTGGTGTCACTGCCGGCTCCCACACTTTTTGCACCCGCTTCTAACTTAGGACCCACCAGAGAAAGCCGAATATTTCCCCCTAACCAATCCCAGGGGCTGCTGTCTTCTAGCAGCTGCTGCCAGCCTCCCAGGCCAGCAGCTTCCATCAGGGCACACCTGAAACTGTCCCCTTTTCCTTGTTATAAAGCTTTCTCCCTCCTCTTCCTGCCTTTGGGTCTCTGCCACATGTAGGTGATGATGGCTGGCTGACTCCCTTGCTGTGTAGAAAGTGCTGAAGAAACTGCGTTTGCATTTCTCATGTGGTCGGTCTTCGTTTATTTCTGCAATAGGATTGTGATTTCCTTCTGGATGGAACTTACTAAGTCTACCTTTTAAAACCAGGGAAAAAAATGGTGGTCCTCAAAGTGGATCCAGAGCCCTGGAGATGAGCAGATGTTGTGGGCAGGGCGGGGTGGTAAGGAGCTTGATTTGGGGATGGGGATGCTAGAGGGACCCCACCTTGCCAAGCTAGGGGCAGAGGGACAGCGTGGCTGACAGGAGGGTGAGCTGAGAGCTGTGGGGATGAGGCTGGGTGCTGCAAACACCACACACCTGCACTTCAGCCCAGCCCAGCTGTCCGGAGTGAACCTCGGGCTGCCTGGGCCCTGTCGTAGTCTGCTTGGGTGGCCATAACCAATACTACAGACTGGCCGTCTTCAGCAACAGGAATCTATTTCCTTAAAGTTCTGGAGGCGGAAATCCAAGATCAAGGTGTCTGCAGGTTTAGTTTCTCCATGGCTTACAGATGCTGCCTTCTCATGTGTCCTCAACATGGCCTTTCCTCTGTGCACGCCCATGCTCCTGTCTTTCCCTGTATAAGGACATCAGTCCTCTTGAATTAGGGCCCTACACTTGTGACCTTATTTAACCTTAATTACCTCTTTAAAGGCCCTGTCTCCAAATACAGTTACATTCTAAAATATTGGGGGATAGGGCTTCATTGTATAAATTTTGGGGGGAAACAGTTCAATCCATATCACATGGTCAGGTTGTCTACCCCAAGGTGTTCATGCGTGATCCCAGTGCTGAGGACCTGCCACTCATTGGTTTATTCTCTGCCACCCTCTAGTTAGCAAGTTGTCCCACTGCCTGGAGTGGCTGCTCTCTCACTTGTCCCTGTGCAGGGGGCATACTGTAGAACAGGTGTCCTCACTTTAGGTTCGTGGTGGGCTTCCTGGCAACAGTGAACCCAAGGTTGTGGCATATTTTGTGGGTAAGTGTGTCTGTGCCTTTGGCATTTTCTAGGGAGAAGATCAGTCACTTTCACTTGATTCTCCAAGGGAAGATCGATAAGAACTGTTGCTGGGTGGCTGGGAGCCTGGGTCCTGTCCGGGTGACTCCATGTGAAGCCCTGAAGGGAGTGAGGCTGTGCGCAGGCCCTTCAGAACACTGCGTGGCCGAGGACAGGTCTCTGGCAGGCCTGTGGTGGAGAGCCGTCGGAAGCTTACCTGACCTTCTACATGAGGCCCTTCGAACCCCATTATTTCATTTGACCCTCACAACAGTCCAGGGATCAGGCAGGCAGGTGTTACTTCCAACAGACCCATTTGCAAAGGTGGGGATAGGCTCCCAGAGGTTACTACTGCCCAGGGTCATTCCACCAGGGGCCAGGATCTTTTGGCTCCTGATTCTAAGTGCTCACTGCCCGACACTGCCCGTGCACTCTGAATAAGCGAATGGGCTTTTTTGTTTATTTGGCAGGCTGGCAAGTTTTGCGCATATTTCAAAGCATGGGGTAGGACCCATGAATTCAGTTCTATTAATATTTGTATTTCATAAGTCTCTCTGTGTTGGTCCATTTCTCACCAGAGGTCCAAGCCCAGCCACCCAGGTCCTAGGCATTGTGCTCACACTTCCATACAAGGACAAAGCACTGATTTGAAGCACCAATTCTCAACCGTTTTTTTTTAAATTTAAGAGGAAATGTCTCGCTCCGTTGCCCAAGCTGGAGTGCCGTGTTGGGACTGTAGCTCAGTGTAACCTCAAACGCTTGGGCTCGAGCAATCCTTCTGCTTCAGTTTCCTGAATAGCTGGGACTATAGGCGCATGCCACCAACATCTAGCTAATTAAAAAAATAATGTTTTTGTAGAGACAGGGTCTTGCTATGTTACCCAGGCCGGTCCATTTGGAGTCTGAGAGTTAAAAACTCCAGGGGACCCAGTCAGGGGGGTGGGGCACAATACTGTGGGATTTACCTCCAGGAGCTCAAGCAGGTTCCCACAGTAAATATCAGAGACAAATCCTCTTGTGCTTCTGGCACGGGAAGTGGAAAAGGGACCATTTTGAAATAAGCCATAGAACTCTGTTCTTAACAAGGCCTAATCTCAGAAGGAACTAGTTAACCAGAGCCTACCCTGCAAGGGTATTACTACCGCCTCACTGACCTCCAGCCCACTATACCCATCCCGTCCCACCTCGGGGGTATCACATTCCACTATTGAGAAAAGCATACAAGGCATACCAAAAGGCAAAAACCACAATTCAAGGAGACAGAGTAAGCATCAGAAGCAGACGTGGCAGGACTGTTGGAATGATTGGACCAGGAATTTAAAACAGCTATGACGAATATGCTGAGGGCTCTAATGTATAAAGCAGACAGCATGCAAAAACAGACGAATAATATAAGCAGAGGGGTGAAAATCCTAAAAAGAACCAAAAAGAAATGTTAGAGATCAGAAAGAGTGCAGCAGAAATGAAGAATGCCTTGATAAGCTCATTAGCAGATGGGACGCTGCTGAGGAAAGAACCTCTGAGCTTAAGGATATGTCAGTAGAAACCTCCAAAACTGAAAAGCAAAGAGAACAAAGTCTGAAAAACAAAACACAGAACAGAATATCCAAGGACTGTGTGACAACCATAAAATGTGTAACATATGTGTAATGGGAATACCAGAAAGGGATGAAGGAAGAATATGAGAAACAATAATGACAGAATTTTCCCCAAATTAATGTCAGACATCAAACCACAGATCCAGGAAGCTCAGAGAACACCAAGCGGGACAAACGCCCCAAAGCCCCATCCTTACATCTAGGCATATCATTTTCCAACTACGGGAAATCAAAGGGAAAATCCTGGAAGAAGCCCGAGGTCAAAGCACCTTCCCTGCATGGAACAGAGATAACAGCCACACCTGACTCTCCTTAGAACCATGCCAGCAAGAAGAGAATGGAGTGAGATAGTTAGTGTTGGAACTAAAAATCACCAACCTAGGATTCTACATCCTGTGAAATTATCCTTCCAAAATGAAGGAGAAATAAAGACTTTCTCGGACAAACAGAAATTGAGGGAACATGATGCCTGTAGACCTGCCTGTCGGAAATGTTAAAAGACATCTTCAGAGAGAAGGAAAATAATATAGGTTAGAAACTCAGATCTACATAAAGAAAGAAAGTGTATCAAAGAAGGAAAAGGGAAGGTAAAAATAAAAACTTTTATTTTTCTTATTCTTAATTGATCTAACAGATAACAGCTACATACTTTATAATTACATACATAAGCGAAATGAATGACAGCAATGATACAAGCATCAGGAGAAAGGAAGCAGTGTTATTCATATTAATATTTTGTTACGAGGCACTCACGTTGTCCGTGAGGTGGCACAGTGTTATTCGAAGGTGGACTTGCATTAGGTGCGCGTGCATATTGCAGACTCTAGGGCAACCACTAAAAAAAGTCTAAAAAGGATATAATTGATATACTAACAAAGGGGAGAAAACAGAATCACATATTAATAAAATCTTAATTCAAACCATAAAATACAGAAAAAGAATGAAAGACAAAAATAGGAACAAAGAACAAGGGCAACTAATAGAAAACAGTAACAAACATGGTGAATATTAGCCCAACTATACCGATATCCATTTTGAATGTCAAGGTCCAAATACATCAATTAAAAGATAGAGATTGTCAGAGTGGATCAAAAAACAAGATCCAGCTATATGTTGTCTAAAAGAAACCCACTTAAAATATAAAGATACATACATATTAAGAGTAAATGGATATAGGCCAGGTGTGGTGGCTCACTCCTGTAATCCCAGCAATTAAGAGGCTGAGGTGGGAGGAATGCATAAGGCCAGGGTTTAAGATCAGCCTGGGGAACACAGCAAGACCCCATGGCTAAAAAATTAATTAGCTGGGTGTGGTGTTGTGCACCTGTAGCCTCAGCTACTTGAGAGGCTGAGGTGAGAACATCACTTGAGCCCAGGAGTTTGAGGCTGCAGTGAGCTATGATCATTGTACTCCAACGTGGGTGATGGAGTGAGAGACCCTGTCTCTAAAAAACAAACCAAAAAACGAAATGGATGTAGAGAAATATACCATACTAACACTAATCAAAAGAGATTGGGAGTAGCTCTATTAATTTCAGACAGAGGCCGGGTGTGGTGGCTCATGCCTGTAATCCTAGCACTCTGGGAGGCCAAGGTGGGAGGATCGCTTGAGCTCAGGAGTTCAAGACCAGCCTGAACAAGAGTGAGACCCTGTCTCTACTAAAAATAGAAAGAAATTAGCTGAACAACTAAAAATAGAAAAAAATTAGTC
>RJWJ010029264.1:0-20745 GCA_004363605.1 Indri indri
ATGCATAGGACTACAAAATGAAAAGGAAAGGCAAAGTTCTCACACAAGGTTTATAATCTAACAAGGAAGCAATAATTCATAAATAGTAACAACATTAAGGTAAGAAGTGAAGTAAAAATAAAGTGTTAAGACAGGGGAGGGAACCACTGACTCAAATAGAACAAATTTTAAAAGTTTTTTTTATTAAAAAAAAGGTAGGATTTGATTTGGGCTCTTAAGGAAAAGGATTTCAACAGGAGGGTGGGAGGAGGGAGGAGCATGAGGCTGTGGGAACTGCATGAGCAAAGGCACAGAGGCAGGAAAGAACAGGGCGGGTCCAGGAAACAGTGAATTATTACATGGCCACAGTGCCAGGTGGGTGGGGAGTGTTGTGGGAGATAAGCCTGGAAAAATAGGCAGTCAGGGTGGGAGTGTGAGAGTCTTGAAGGGCACACACAGAAATTTAGACCTAATTTATTGGGTATTGGTTCTCCTTAAATCTGTATATGAATCTCTTGAGGTACTTGTTAAAATCTCAGATTCCCTGGCCCATCCCCCAGATATACTAATTTGCAGGTCTAGGTGGAACCTGAGAATCTACCTTTTTAACCAACACCCAAGTGATTCTGATACAGGTAATTGAAAGAATCACACTTTGAAAATCAGTGCTCTGATTTTTTTGTAACAACTCAGGACTGAAAGGGAAAGACTGAAGCCAACGCTAAAGATTGCTCAAGAACTCTGGCAAAAGAGGATCTGAATTAGAAGACTGGTTAAAGAGCCCTTCCTCACTGCTGGGGTAGAATCAACCCAACGTGGTGAGTGACTGAATGTGGGAGAAGGACTGAAGTGTTAAACACAACCTCAAGTTTCCTCCTTAGTGAAGCTAGCTGAGTGCAGATTCTCGGTGCACAGGGACAAGCCACACAGCCTAACAGGTAGTTGGAAATATAGATTTGGAGCTCGGAAGATGTGCAAAGGCACTAAACATATTGATTTGGTATTCCAAAGTAAATTCAAGACAAATTAAAGAATAAAATATAAAAAGTAAAACCATAAAAATTAGAAGGAAATGAAAGTAAATATTTAACCTATTTTTGGATGGTAAAGGCCTTCTAAACATAAAAGCAACACATGAAATCCAAAATAAAAAGATTTATAGAGAAGTAAAAAATATACTATATACAAAATTAAAAGGCAACCAATTGGTTAAATATTAACCAGTTATTAAATATTTGACCATAGGACAAAGAATATTCTTAAAAATGAAGAACTTGGCCCGATGTGGTGGCTCATGCCTCTAATTTCAGCACTTTGGGAGGACAAGGTGAGATCACTTGAGCCCAGGAGTTTAAGACCAGCTTGGGCAACAGCGAGACCCCATCTCTACCAAAAAAAAAAAAAAAAAAATCAAGACATTAGCTGGGCGTGGTGGCACATGCCTGCTCCCAGCTGCTCAGAAGGCTGAGGCCAGAGGATCACTTGAGCCTAGGAGCTCGCAGGTTGTAGCGCACCATGATTCTGCCACTCCTGCCTGGGCAACAAAGCAAGACCTTGTCTTTGAAAAAAATTAAAAAAGAAAAGCTTATGCAAATCACAAAGAAAAACATTAAGAACAGTTTTATGTATGGAATAGCAGAAACTGTTAAATAATTTGGCTTGGCAACATAAACCCTCTTGTCAAAAAAATGAGACCCGCTTTATATTCACTAGAGATAATGGGGTTGTGTGGCATAGATCAGCAGGGCTCCTATGACTTACTTTACCAGGTTCCTAAGTGTCTGTCTATGTGAGTGCCTAAAAAATACCAATCTTTTTGATTTCTATTGTCCTGAAAGTTAAAAGGCACAGACAGATTACATTGCCCCCAGGCTCCATTAAGCCTTGCTACTCCAGGAGAAACTACCTTTACTGCATCCAGTCTTTCCTGAGGCTCTGTGTGTCTAAAATAGGTGAAGGGTTAAGGTTGGGACAGAAAGTAATTCCAGAATGTCTGGTGAACAGCAGTTCTAAAGTTGTCCTGTCAGCACCAAGGTTGTATGGACTTTGGGTTCAGTAGCCCAACCCTCTCATTTTACAGATGAGGCTCTGAGACCATGAGTGACGTGTCCAAGATCACCTAATTGGTGCTGACAACGCCAGGTTGGGAATGCTGACTCTCAAGCAGCACTCTTCACTCTGCAGTGCTGCTTCATTGACCACAGGCTCCGGCCCCTCAAAACAATGGGCATTGATAACACCACAGTTTCAACTTCTGTGCACTTTCCACTCTATCACTGCACTTACTCGATTTGGTCTAATAAAAATCTGTACTTCCCCCAAAAATGCTGCAAGTAAAAGCATACCAAACAAACCAAAAAACCAACATAATTAAAATTTTTAAAACTCAAAGAAAATGGGAATGAGATTACCAAAGGACAATTCACAAGAAACAGAAATGGAAATGTATGAAAAATGTTCTCTCACTAGTAAAGAAACACAAACTAAATCACTTTTGCTTATCAAATTAGTAAAGATTAAAAAAATATTCAGCGTTACCAGGGATGCACTCACGTGGGCACTCATAATCACTGTAAGTGAGAATGTTAATTATTCTAGTCTTTATGAAAAGCAATTTGGGAGCAAGTTTAGTATTTTTAAATTTTCATGCCTTTTGGCCCAGTAATTTGACATCTAGGATATAATCTAAGGAAATAATGAGCAATTTGCAAAGATTTATGCATAAATCTGTTCTCACTTTTTTATTTATTAATGTGAAATATAATTAAATTATGCAACCTCAATAGATTATTAAATAGATTACAATAAGTACTGACTATCCAATAAAATTGTTTTCAAATAATTTTGATGCCATGGAAAATAATGACAAAGTGAAAAAAAGCAAATACAAACTACATCTACTGTAATAGTATGAGCCCAATTACCTGTGTGTTTGTGTATATGTATATGTACATCAAAGAAAAAAAAGACTGAAAGGAAATATACCAAATGGTAGACCTCTCTGGAACAGATTATGGAATATGGGTTATTCTGTTATTTGTCATTTTATTTGTTTTTTCCAAGTTTTCGATAAAGAATATATATATATATATATATATATTTGAGACAGGGTCTCAGATGTCATCCAAGCTGGAGTGTAGTGACGTCATCACTCACTGCAACCTCAAACTCCTGGGCTCCTGCATTCCTCTTGCTTTAGCCTCCTGGGTAGCTAGGACTATAGGTGCATGCCCCTACGTCCAGCTAATTTTTCTATCTTTTCTAGAGGTGGGGTCTTGCTATGTTGCTCAGGCTGGTCTTGAACTCCTGGTCTCAGGCAGTCCTCCCTCGTTAGCCTTGCAGAGTGCTAGGATTACAGGCATGAACCACCATGTTGGCTGTATAATTTGTAATTTATTATAAATAACAAATATATTATATATCATATCACATAATATATTTATAATTTTAATTTTTAAAATGTGTATGTGTTCACATATGTGAAAGTAAAATAAGAATTATATATGTAATATGAAAAATTTTTTTAAAAAGAGAAATTTGCAAGTCACTCACATGGAGGTGATAGCTGAAGTCGGGAAATAGATCAGATTACATAGGGAGAGAATACAGGGACAACAGGATGCTGCACAGGGATATGGCAAATACCCTCAATAAGGGGCAGAAAGATTGTGAGTTAGTGAAGGAATGTGGAAGGAAATAGTTACAGGCTCATGCCTGTAATCCCAGCATTTTGGGAGGCTAAGGCCAGAGGATAGCTTGAGGCCAGGAGTTCAAAACCAGCCTGGCAACATAGCAAGACCTTGTCTCTACAAAATATGAAAAAAAAAAAAAAAAAAAGAAAGAAAATGGAGAACCAGGTAGTCATGTCAAGAAAACCAAACGAGAGGAAGAACTAGAAAAGGTGTTCACTTGGTCAAATGTTGCCGAGTGGTAAGGAGGAGGACAGTGAGAGGCCATTGAAGGGAAATCACTGGATACTATGCCTAGCCAGACAGGTTTCCCCTCGTGCTGGACGTGGAAGCCAAATCTGAGCAAATGTTACCTGTTTTGTAAAATTGACTACGAAGAAAAGAAGTGCTGGGGCACTAGCCTGAATTTCAGAATATGAAAAAAAATGATTGTGGAAATCTAAAACCATATCAGGACTACTAATTTATGGTTAATAAAACAAAAATTGGCAATACTTTGTGCAAGACAAAACATGTTTGAAGGATTGTTTTCTATACCATAAACTCTGTTATAGAATATATAAGGAAAAAATAGCTCCACCCTTGTAATCAGAAGTATAAAAAAGTTGTATCTTTTTTCCTTAAAGATCAAAGTTCTTAGTTTCAGGGTAGTATTATTAACAAATTATTTAAAAAACAATCAAAAGAATGTAAATTTTCATGGTGTCACGTTAACTTCTTATGAGTAGACATGTGAAGTCTCTAGTAATGGTTTCTGTGTGTCCAGAAATCATTTGACATACAGAATAATGGATTCCTTGTTGGGTCAAACACATCCTTTTCATAAAAAGAGATCTGCATTAGCACAATAATTTGACTGAGTCTCGTGGACTTTGCATCCAGCCACAGAATAAACACATCAGTATGGTCCTACCAAGAGTACCATTTACCATAGAACCTCAACCTCATAAACATTAAGTAGAAATCATTAATTTACAACCAGTGGTTTGTTAACCTTGAAAGTCTGTGTTAAGTAACTTAGTCTCACCTGGAGATTACTGCACACAATCTAAAATGAAGTACTTTAACTTCCTATCAAAAACTGGCTGGGTGCAGTGGCTTACTTTGGGAGGCAGAGAAGGGAGGATTGCTTGAGGCCAGGAGTTCAAGACCAGCCTGGGCAGCACAGTGAGAGTGAGACCCCCATCTCTACAAAAAATAAGAAAAATTAACCAGGTGTGGTGGCACACCCTGTAGTCCTAGCTACTTGGGAGGCTGAGGCGGGAAGATTGTGTGAGCCCAGGTGTTTGAGGCTGTAGCGAACTGTGATCACACCAACACATTCCAGCCTGGGTAACACAGCAAGACCTCATCTCTAAAAATGAAAACATACAATGAAAGACCATAGAAAACTTTTTTCAAGAACCAGCCTTTTCTTATGGAAACTATTGACTTAGGAATCAAGTTACACATTTTCCTATCTGCAGAAAGGGTATAATTCCAATCTAAATGAAAATCATCTATCTTATAGTGTATGGAATTAAGAATGCTTGAACACTAGTTTTGCTGTCAACTTAAATAATGACAAATTCTTCCAATTTGTGGTTAGGAGTCCTTTTATGGCAAAGATGTTTAATGATCTTTCATACTCCCAACATTGTTTTGTGTCTGTGTGTGTACTGTCTTTGATGAACTTTTCTAGTACAGGGGCTCTAAATGAATTACAGTTGATTGGTGAAAAATACCAGAGAAAAGACAAGAATTTAAAACCCTAAGAAACAATTATTAAAATTTTGTTTTGTTTTGGCCCTTCATAAGCCATGGCAGTAATTATACTTGAAAACATTCTAAGAAAACAACATAATCCTTATTGATACCCAAAATACATGCAAATATACCTGCTGCCTTTCCAAAAATTTCTGTGGAGACCACTTTCCTGGAGTGTAAACAGAAAGAAAGGAGATAAACAATGTGAGAGAAAAATGTTTATCAAGTGCTATGGCTCAAATAATCAAATGAAACAACCACCATATGTATAACTAACTCAAAACCTCTACTTAAAAACATAATCATAGAGAAGGGACCTTGTCACGTTCATCCTCTGTATACCAGAATACTGGCACACAGCAGGGCAATTAATAAAAGCTTGCAGTTATATGAAGAGCACTCTAGACTACTGTAGACTTCAAATAATCAAAACTACAAAGAATCTTCAAACACTGTGATCCTTTCCTCTACACCCAACTATCTATCCTGTCTCCCCTACCCAAGTAAAAAAAGAAAAAACACTTTGAGGGCACCTTAGCAGAAAAAAGTATCCTGTCACCAAGATGTGCTGTTAATAAAATTGTTTTCACTTCTGAAGCTTTCTCTTCTTAGAATTATTAGGCTGAAATTTGGCCCCACCTTTAACCAGAGTCTGGAACAAAGCTTGAATGTATCAAGTTAAACAAAGTTATACAATGAGGTAATTTTTACAAAATGGCACTGCTTTGCTAATGTTGCCAATAGACTGTTTTCTTTCTAGATGCTCTACAATTCAGGGACTACCTGATAACGACACTTCTGGGCCCGATACAGAACAGTGAAAATAGCTCTACCAACTATTTATTGAACCGTCACAGAATTAATGACGTGGTCTCATCCCACCTTCAAAAGGCCACGGAGTTGGAGGAAGACAAGGTAAGGAATATAAGAGGGATACAAATACATAAACTGAAGAGAATCACTCACTATTACCCAAAGGTTGTTACTGTTGTGTTTATGTGTTTTTGTTTTGTTTTTAAGGAAAAGCAGAAGAGGGAATTTTTTAAAAAATCTATATTTTCTGTGCTCTTACAGTACCCTAGGCTAACTTCTAGTGTAGAAATTACATCACTAATACTTTAATTTGTATTTAATGTAATTTGGATCTGCCTAACCCATTTGATTTTAAACTCTCTTAAGACAGGGACATTTGGAACTTTGGAGTGACACAAGAGGCACTCACTAATTGTTTTGTCCAAAGAATGAAATAAATTCTTAAAGTAATTAACTAGTACCACATTATGTGTTGTTTCATCAATGCAAAACAAGAAAATATATATGCACACACACTTTTTTTTTACTTTCTCCCCTGCCAACTCTTTTTGAAGGTCTACCTAAAGCACGATTATCCTTCATCTAGGCTATAATGCCATAAGAACTTGGAAAATGTTTGTTTGAGGTCACCTTCTTTTGTGTCTACATCAGTCCTCAGAAGAAAATGTTATTTCGTGGTTCCTGAAATATTTATTATTTTTGAACAGTATTATTAACTATGCAGATAAAAACTACTCTGTTGAACCACTTAAATAAAGAGCAAAAGAAAGAATACCTAATGCGAAAGAAGATCTCTCCCAAAAATGAGCATTGTCTTAAAATTTGATAACTCTCTAATACCTTTGACTAATTTGAAAGTCAAGTCAATAGAACCATCTAGATTAGGCAGACTTCTGAAAGCTGGAATTAGGTGCAAAACAATAGTAGTTCAAATATCTCTCACCAGGACCAGCTAAACTCCTTGTAAGCACCAATAAGCAGGCTAGGAAGGGCGCCAGATGGTTTGCTCCTAGCACCCACAACTTTGAGCTTTAGTATGTGTAACCAGGGGTGTACAGTTACATTAACACCTACATATGTTGGTGACAGGTGCCAGCAATATATGCACGACAGCGATTCGGGATGACACATCCAGCTGCAAGGACTGCTGTATTCTCAACATTCCTCAAAAGCATTTAAGTGTCTTAAACAGAGTTCAGCTGGAGTAATGGAAGGAGAGAAAAATCGAAGAGAGAGGGAATGGCTGAAAATAAAGGAGGAGAAGGAGCGGTTGAATATTATAATATTTACCTGGGAGGGTATTTTGAATTTTGATGAACTGCCATCTTCCTCTACCACACCAAAGTAGTATATAGTTAGAAAAGAGAGTCCCCGATGGAGGAGGAGGGGGTCCTTTCAGCTCGGGCAGCAAAGGTTCAGTCCTACATAGGCAATCTCAGCCTCAGCGAAGTACTCAGAAGCGAAGAAAAAGCAGAGGATCAGTGGCTCCTCGACCCGACCCTCTATCTCGAGGGGGAGGGGCTCACGCTCCTTGGATTCCCCCGTGCCCCAGAAGTCGCGGAAGAAAGAGGGTGTGGAGGGAAGCCGGGCTCTTCGCGCACTCTCTAGTTGTGCAGAATATGGAGAGAGAAGGCCTTACCTGGCTAAAAGCCGTCTTTTCTCTGCCTGCTACTAGTCCTGCCACAGGTCCGGGCGCTCTGCCTCGCGCACCTGTCGCGACCAAGCTGCTGCACCTACTGCTCCTGCAGCCCCGCCCCGGTCCGGCTCAGAGCCCCGCCCCGAACCCCGCCCACCGCCGCGGGGGCGCGCACGCCAGCCAGCCTCCCGCGCGGCCTCGGGGTGAGCGTGCGCGCCACCGGCTGCGTGCCCTGAGCCCGCGGTTGCTCCCGTGGCCTCCGGCTCGGGCCGCTGGCGTTGCGAGAGGCGTGGCTCCTATCCCTGGGGCTTGGCCACCTTTCCACGCTCTGCTGCTCTCTGAAGCGTCCACGCACCCTGACGCCCTTGGGCTTTGTACTTCTCTACGTTGGCCTTAACCCCTGTGACTCAAAGTTACAGCAGTTTGACCCAGGAGCCACTCAGAGCTTTTGCCTAAGCTCAACTGTAGGCCAACTAGGTTCCTGGTGTTTTCGGGGTAAGTTCTGTGCAAGGAGAGCGTTTAAGAGGAGGCCGTTTGGTGTAGTGGAAAAAGGTATAAATTAATCCTGGTTCGGCCACTTTGCCTTCATAGGTCGCTTCACCTCATTGGAGCTGTTACCTCACGCATGAAGGAGTTTGACTAGGGCAGATGATGTCCAGGTTCTCCAACAGCTCTAACCGTCTTCTATTCCTACACTGAGAATAGGAGCTGTGCGAAAGCTTTAGAGACCGCCTAGAGGCCTAGCACTTGGCCATACTGCCCCCAAATTCTTTTCCCAGTTCCGAGCGGCTGCATAATGCTCTTTGATAGTGTCCTTTCGTGTACCCCAAGTATAGTAGGGTTCCAGAGCACACGTTTTCTGAAGCTTTTCGGAATTCATGAAGCTCGATAAGTGTTAGAAGGGACTATCGGCGGTAAACGCTCTTATTTGCACTTCCTAAAGTAGTTAATGAAAATATTTAAGGAGATGGGAAATTTCCAACAGCAGATGAACTGGTCAACCAGCTGTTCCCTTCTTCCTTCAGCTATCCAGCTTAGACTGATTTCTGGATAGGTACTGTTGAAAGAAAAACTCTGGACAAAATAAACTTAAGAGTTTATTTGAGCATTAAAAGATTCTTGAATCTGACAGCACTCAAAACCAGGATTGGTTCAGAGACCTCTGCTCCAACAGCTTAGGCGACAAGCTTGATAGCCTGAACACAATTTCCTTTTTTTTGGTTTGGTTTTGTTTGAGAAAGAGTCTCAAAACTGTCGCCTTGGCTAGAGTGCAGTGGGCGTCATCGTAGGTCACTGCGACCTCAAACTCCTGTGCTCAAGGGATCCTTCTGCCTTTCAGCCTCCGGAGTAGCTGGGACTACAGGCACATGCCACGACACCCGGCTCATTTTTCTGTTTTTAGTAGAGATGGGGTCTCGCTGTTGCTCAGGCTGGTCTTTAACTATTGAGCTCAAGCGAACCTCCCACCTCAACTCCCAGAGTGCTAGGATTACAGGGCCCACATGCCAGGCCAGCCTAGTCTGAACACAAAATAAAGAAATTACTTGATTGGCTACACCAGGCATTCACCTTATTTGGGTATGGTCACATGGGAAGTCCCTAGTTATATAACCACTTGACTGGGTGACTATTTGTAATCTGTTGAAGCTGGATTCAAAATCAGTTATTTAGAGGAATACCTCTACATTTTGGTTTGCTGTCTGGCTAAGAGACAATCCTAGCCTAATGGCCTGCTGCTTATGTTGCTTTAGCACTATTAAGCATCAAGACTCTAGCATGGCCAGGCGGGGTGGTTCTTTTGGGGAGGATCCCTTGAATCCAGGAGTTAAAGACCAGGCTGGGCAACATATCGAAACCCCATCTCTTAAAAAAAAAAATCATCCAGGTGTGGTGGTGTGTGCCTGTAGTCCCAGCTACTTGGGAGGCTGCAAGGTTATGATTACAGTGAGCTATGATCATGCCATTGCACCACTCCATTTAGCCTGAACAACAGAGCAAGATCTTGTCTCTTTTTTTAAAAAAACAAAACAAAACAAAAAACCTCAAGCAAAACTGGTAGGAAGCTTGGGAATATTAAACAGCATGCAATATCAATATAGGATGCTACTCCAGAAAATACCTTACATGTGGAGTTCCTTTAACAGCTGTCTCCCCCAAACTCCAGGGGCCCTTATTCCCTGCTAAGAAGATTTACTCTGGACGCTGAGGCAAGAGCGTCACCAGAGACCAGGAGTTGGGAGTTGGAAACCAGCCTGGGCAAGATAGCAAGACCCCTTCTCTAAAAAAAAAAAAAAAGGCCAGGCATGGTAGTGCCTCTATAGTCCCAGCTGCACAGAATGGTGAGGTGGTAGGATCCTTTAAGCCTAGGAATTCTAGGCTGCAGTGAGCTATGGATTAGGCGGCTGCACTCCAGCGTGGGGAACACAGCAAGAGCCCCCCTTCTCAAAAAAAAACAAACAAAAAAACAAGACTAAGAAACCTAACCTGGGTTAGGGTTTTTAGACCTAGATTTGAATCTTGACTGAGCCACTTATCAACTAGGCAAATCACTTGCTTTCCCAAAGCTTCCTTTTGAAAATAGAGCTAGTAGTACACTGCAACTAGCTTTTATGAGTTTCCAAGGTGGATTGCTAAATTTTTAGGGATTTCATAAGCCAGCTGTTAAGCACAACTATTATTAAAAATCATACAAGCTTACGATTATGTTAAAAATAAAGTAAAAATACTCAAAAACCTCATCAGTTGTGTTTTTTTTTTTTGTTTTACAAATAATTCTAAGATTATTTTTCCCTGTATCTCCACGGTGAAAATACTGTATAATGTTCTTTGCATCTCTTCCCAATTCTGTTCAGAGATGTCACATTGGTAGCATGAAATTGGCTATAATGGGAATTTTTACACCATGGAAATTGGCAAATGCTACAAGTCAGGGCTTGGTTTATTGTTTTGTTGATTTTTTTAGACCAAATGTCAGCAAATGTTTTGTGTAAACAGACAAGTGGTAAATATTTTAGGCTTTGTGGGACATATGGTCTCTGTCACAAATACTTGACTCTCATTGTGGTACAAAAGTAGCACATAAAGAATGGGCATGGCCGTAATCCAATAAAGCTTAATTTACAAAAAAGGCGGCAGGCTGGTGGAGAAAATGTTAATTATGCCAAATTAAAATGCGTGGCTCAGCAGTGGCCTTTACATTGTGAGTAGCACAAGAAATTGAAAAGAATTAGAAAACTATTATCTGATTCAGCAAAGATGTTGCTCATGTCATTGATAAATGCAGTTCCAACATACCTCTTCATTGTTTCACTTTTTTCTTACTGGTTAACTTATACAAAAATATCAACCAACATTTATGTCAGAACCATACTACATTGGCAGTGAGGTGAGAAACTTTTTTGCTGAATCAAATTGTAATCAAGTATTCATAGTCATATTTTGTGAAATATAGTTGGAAAAAGAATTACCAAAACAGATTTTCAAGAAATAGCAAGTCATACCGAAGGTATATGCGTAAACTGAAAGGTAAGTATTTCAGTTTAAAATTCATGTTATTTCTAAAATCATTAAAAAACATTTTAGTGTATTGTGAATTTTACTAATAAAATTATTTTTTAGATTCTTATCCATTTTGGGACACAGCGATTTATGAAATTTTTAAGTCTGAGAAGAGAAATAATAAAAATCAGACACAGAAAATAATGATAGAAGTGAAAATTATAGGGCATCTAAACTAATGGAAACAAATTTCAGAATTGTTGAATGACCAATCATTGAAGTAAAACCACACGTTCATCAAAGGAAGAAATGGTTAACCCTGTGCTTCCAGATTGTTGGAATGCAAAACAGGTGTTTATATTTTCAGACTAGTACAAATGACTTGATGTAAAAGAATATAAATTAGGGTGTAAAGATTGTTTGATAGTTCAGCATTTAGGAGTGACAGCAGAAAAGCATGTTCATGGGTCCAAGGAATGGAGGGCATATTTGATAACCCCAGATAGTACTAATAAAACTGCTAGGCCAGGCATGGTGGCTTATGCCTGTAATCCTAACACTTTGGGAGGCTGAGGCAGGAGGATCACTTGAGGCCAGGAGTTCAAGACCAGCTTGACCCCATCTCTACAAAAAGTAGAAAAAATTGGCCAGGTATGGTGGTGTGTGCCTATAGTCCCAGCTACTGAGGAGGCTGAAACAGGAGGATTGCTTGAACCTAGGAGTTTGAGGTTGCAGTGAACTATGATGATGCCACTGTACCTCCAGAATGGGCAATAGAGCAAGACCCTATCTGGGGGAGGGGAAAAAAACCCTACTAGGCAAATCTTTTTACCAAGAAAAAATTAGAGAACATCTTTTTTCTAAAGACTGTACTAAAATTTTCAAGATTTGTTCAAAGAATCAACTAATGACTCAATTTTCAATTACTGTATAAACTAATAAAAATATTGATATTATAGTTTTTAATACTCTTTATAGTTTATCTATAATAGGCCTTTATCTGATAGAGGAGCAATAGAATAAAAAGAAAAATGAAGTAGACACAGGCAATTGTCTACATATACAATACAGTGCAACAAGAACAGAACATAATACAAAAGAAATTACATGAAGATATTTAAGAATATTGGAAAAGAATGCAAAATACGCCCTATAATTGATCTACACTTTGGAAGAAAAGCACTTAGGAGTGACTTAACTCCAGTAAGTACACAGTTGAATCAGCTTCTGTACTGGTAAAGATATTTGTTGCTTTAAAAGATTTGGTGTCAACCACACAGGTTGTATTACTAATACATTATTTTATACTTTAAATGATTGTGACTTTAATAATATTTGAAAGTGAACTTAATTGATGGGGCTTTTACAATAGTAGGAAGGAAGACTGGAGTGGCTACAAATATGTTGGAAAATTTTCCTCAACTTATCATTTGGCACTGTTTAAGTTACCAATTGGAATTCAATATCTGAAATAAAGTCAATCATTTAAAAAATATTCTGGATAAAACTTATGCTATTTATCACCAATCCAATAAAAAGGAAACTGAGTTAGGAATTGTAGCTAAGGAACTTGATACCGAAATAGTTAAAATTAGCCAAGTACTGGAGTTGGAATGTGTGGCATGTAGTTTGTGAACTGCCACTGCTGTATGGCACCCATATCCTCCATTGTATATACATTTTTCTCATTCTTTTTATTGTGGTTTGGCAAAGAAATTAGCTAACTTTAATTTCTTGCAAGACTTTGCTTTAATGATTGCTATTCCTCAAGAATTTTCATTACTTTCAATTACATTGTAGTCAAGATCAACTAACATTCAGAAAGTAATAATAATAAAATGCACCACAAAAGCTTTGGAAAATTTAAAGATTGGTATTAGAAAGCATAAATCTCAAGATGAAGATTTGGTTAAGTCGTAAGTTTAAAAACATTGCATTTAATAAAAATAAATTTAAACCTCTGCCTAGGAATGTGTTACTAAAAAGTAATTAAATTGTCTTTTATTAGAAATAGCATTTTTAATTATTCTGATTTATTAAAACCATCTCCCAACTCAGCAGCTATAAACAACCCCATTAGAAAGTGGGCAAAGGCTGGGCACAGTGACTCATGCCTGTAATACTAGCACTTTGGGAGACCGATCATTAGAGAAATGCAAATTAAAACCACAATGAGGTACCATCTTAACCAGTCAGAATAGCAATTATTAAAAAGTAAAAAAATGGGGATGGAAAAAAATTAAAAAGTCAAAAAATAACATGTTGGCTAGGATGCAGAGAAAAGGGAATGCTTATACACTGTTGGTGGGAATGTACAGTGGTACGACCTCTATGGAAAACAGTATGGAAATTTCTCAAAGAACTAAAAATAGAACTACCATTTGATCCAGCATCATGCTACTGGGTATCTAGCGAAACAAAAAGGAATCATTATGTCAAAAAGATACCTGCATTCAAATATTTGTTACAGCACCACAACAGCAAAGATAATGAAACCAACCTAAGTGCCCATCAACAGATGAGTGGATAAAGAAAACGTGGTGTGTGTGTGTGTGTGTGAGACACACACACACCATGGAATACTACTCAGCCATAAAAAATAAATCATATTTTTTTGCAGCAACATGGATGGAACTAGAGGCCATTATCGTAAGTGAAATAATTCAAAACAGAAAGTCAAATATTTCATGTTCTCATAAGTGAGAGCTAAATAATGTGTACACATGGACATAATGGAATAATAGAAATTGGAGACTTGGAGGGTAGCAGGGGAGAAGGGATGAAAAATTACTTAATGGATACAATATACAATGGACATTATTCAGGTGGTGGTTACACCGTACGCTTGGACTCAACTACCCACTATATCCATGGAACAAAAACTGAAATTGTACCCCCTAAGATTACAAAAAAAACCTTGAATCATCCTGAAACCATCCCTCCCAGCCCCTGGTCCATGGAAAAATTGTCTTTCATGAAAAAAGTCCCAGTGCCAAAAAGGTTGGGGACCACTGCTTTTAGGCAACTGGAGGATAGTTCTGGAGTCTAAGAGAAATATCTGGGTTTAAGATATAGCTATAGCAGAGGCGGGTTTGCTGTGAAGCTGGTGAAGTTTAATCCTCATGTTTCCTCTCTTGCAGAGGACTTTATCTTTTTTTGAGACAGGATCTCACTGTTTTGCCCAGGCTGGAGTGTAGTGGCATGATCATAGCTCACTGTAACCTAAACTCCTGGGCTCAAGTGATTTTCCTGCCTCAGCCTCCTCAATAGCTGGGACTATATAGGTATACACTACCATGCCCAGGTAACAAAGGCCCTTTTCAAGGTTCTGAGATGAGCCCTAACAATTCTATATTTGAGGTGCTATATTAATTTTCTTAATTCAGTCCTCAGAAAACTTTGGATTTTGAGCTATAGGTCAAAATCATCAGCATATAGATGATAACTAAGGTTCCTGAAAAGGATAAGCTTGCCTTAGGAGAATGTGTAAAGTAAAAACAATAGAGCCCTTATTATGTTATACATAATTTTACAGGCATGATTATTATTTTAAATTAGGAGTAGACAGAAATCAGGAAAAAAATCTTAGAAACAAGGTAAGAAACAGTTTGTGATTTTATGATGTGCTCAGGTTTCATTGAAATTATAAGCTTTCTAACTGGATGTCATGTCCTATGGAAAAAAAATTATAAGCTTTATATGTGTATATTATACTAGGTTATATAAATTTACTTTTTTGGGTGGGCCTTACCAGAGTCATTTTTATAACTCTATATGAAAATATTAAACTCCATGTATTTCTAAATCTTAAAAATGGGGTGAAGATTTAAATTTAGAAGCTTTGTGATTTTTATCTAAATACTTTCAGAATCAGGTACATATATATATTACATAGCATATGTCATATATACCAGATAAATATATTATTTACCATTTGCCTCAAAAAATCCATTTTAGTTCAGTCAATGACCTTTTGTACATTCTTAAAAATTGTCAATGAAAGGATATATTTAATAATGTCACATGATCGGAAATCTCTTATATTTAAATCTCTCTCGTGAAGGAAGAGGACCATTTTTTGAAAAATCAGCTTTATTGAATATATTTATATACATTAAGACTCATCATTTTTTAGTATACATGTTGATGTGTTTTTGACAAACGTATACAGCAGTGTAACTACTATCACAATCCAGGTGTAGAATATTTCTGTCGTCCCTAAACTTTCCTTTGTGCCCCTTTGCCATCAGTCTCCTCTCCCAATCCCTCACCCTGCCCAAGGCAACCACTGATCTGCTTTCTGTTGTTAACATTTTGACTTTACTAGAATTTCATATAAATGTATGTAGTCATTTGTGCCTGACTCCAGCTTCTTTCACTTAGCATAATGCTTTTGAGGTTATCTATGTTGTTGCATGTAGCAGTAGTTCATTCCTCTTTATTTTATTTAATTAATTAATTTATTTATTTTTAGAGACAGGGTCTTGCTCTGTTGCCCAGGCTGGAATGAAGGGGCATAATCACAGCTCAATGGAACCTCGAATTCCTGGGCTCAAGCAATCCTCCCACCTTAGCCTCCTGAGTAGCTGGGAGTACAGTCATGCGCCACTACACCTAGCTAATATTTTTTCCTTTTAATTTTTGTAGAAACAGGGTTGTGCTATGTTTCCCAGGCTGGTTTCAAACTCCTGGCCTCAAGTGATCCTCCTGTGTTGGCCTCCCAAAGTGCTGGGATTACAGGCGTGCACCACCTTGCCTGGTGTTCATTCCCTTTTAATGCTAAGTAATATATTCCATTGTATGCACATATTATGATATATCAATTCACCAGTTGATGGACATTTGGGTTGTTTCTAGTTTTGGGCTATTTATGAATAAAGCTGCTGTTAGTATTTACATGTCAATCTTTATATGGATATGCATTTCCATTTCTTCAGTAATTACTTAGGAGTGGGATTTCTGGGTAGTATAGAAATGTACATTTAACTTTTAAAAAAACTTCCAAACTTTTCCACAGTTGTTGTGCTATTTTGCATTCTCACCAGCAATGTATGAGAGTTCTAGTTGCTCCCCATCCTTTATGGTACTTTGTATTGCTGGTCTTTTAAATTTTAACCATTCTAGTAGGTGGTATGACATCTCATTGTGGTTAATTTGCATTTCCCTAATAACTAATGATGTTGTGCATCTTTTTGCATACTTATTTGCCTTTCATATATGTTATTGAGTGGAGTATCTGTTCAAATTTTTGCCCATTTATTAATTGGGTTATTTGTCTTATTATAGACTTGTAAAAATTATCCGTATAATCTGAATATAGGTTCTTTATCAGATACATGCTTTAAAAGTGTTTTCTACCAGTCTATGCCTTATTTCTTAGTTTTTCTTAATAGTGTCATTCAAAAAGCAGAAGTTTTAAATTTTGATGAAGGACAGTTTATTGATTTTTTTCTTTTATGGCTTGTGCTTTTTGTATCCCATTTAAGAAATCTTTGTCTTTTCCTTTTATTTTTTTTCTTCATGCCACCTTGTCTAAGATAAGAAATCTTTGTCTAACTCAAGGCCACAAAGATTCTCTCATACGTTTTATAGTTCCAGAAGTTTTATAGTTTTAGCTCTTACCTATAGGTCTATGATCCACTTCAAGTTAATTTTTGATACATGGTATGAGGTAAAGGTCAAAGTTTTTCCACGTGGATATCTAGTTGTTCCAGCACCATTTGTTGAAAAGGCTGTTCTTTCCCCCATTGAATTACATTGGCCCCTTTGTTGAAAATTAAATATATTTGTGTGGATATATTTTAGGAAATTCTGTTTTATTCTATTTAACTATATTTCTATGATAACCTTTTTAGTAATGAAAATAATTTATTTTACTTTGGCGAAAAGAACTCTGAACTTATTCTTGGGTATTATGAAAAAGGGCTGAGTCCTATGCATGCGAACAATTTGCATTCTTCCCAAACATCTATTACTCTAACTGGAAATATATGTGTGCATTAAAGATATTTTCCTGCAACTAATTTCTAGGATAGTAAGTTATCATTGTAGTGAATATACATTTTTAGGTATAAGAAGTAATTAGGTGTTCTTTGCTTATAGCTTCATTTTTCTCAGAATATGGAAAAGGGAGTAAAGTCTTGTCATGGGAAAATCTTTAAAATAACCTGAACTATGCTTTATTAAAGAAGAGTGAAAAACCTGAAAATTTCAAAGGGTAAAGCAGAATAAATTCTGTTCTTTGGGAACAACAGTTAGCCACATAAATACCACAAATCAAGGAAGGGGATTTCCTGACTTCTGCTTCCAAGCAATTCCAATAAATGAAGGAGGAAGTGATTTTCCTTTTTAAAAAACTTATTGTTGGCAGGATTATTGTACTTCCTTTCAATCTTAGGATTTTAAACACATGTATACTAATATTCCTGCACTGCATAAACTTCTGGGATTTTTGTTAGATTCTGAGTATGCAGAAAGTTAAATTGTTTCAGTAAAAAGTCACTCTGTTGTAGAAATGTTACAAATGCATTTCTAAGAGGGAGGGAAACATCAGGCATAAACACTTACTGGGAGGGATCCCTTACTCTGGTGGAATAAATGTAGGCTTTGGAGTCAAATTCTTTTGTATTCTGTCTCTTTAACTTCTTAATCTTAACTGTGAGTCAGGTGGCAAGTTTCTTAGTTTCTCTAAGCCTCAGCTTCTTACTTTGCAATAATAATACTTGGGTGACAGTGTTATGAAGATTAAATTAAATGACACCTAGTGCTCTGCTTAGCATATAGTACCCACTCAATAAATACAGATCCCTTTCTCACTTCTCTCAGGCAGAGAAGTTTTTTGGAGGTGAATTGCATACCCCATAGCAGAAACTGATGTGTTGGTTCTTCCTCATTCTTTTTAGTAACAGAATGAGGCCTGGCGCGGTGGCTCACGCCTGTAATCCTAGCACTCTGGGAGGCCGAGGTGGGAGGATCGTCCTGAGCTCAGGAGTTCGAGACCAGCCTGAGCAAGAGTGAGACCCCGTCTCTACCAAAAAGAGAAAGAAATTAATTGGACAGCTAAAAATATATATAGAAAAAAAAAAAATTAGCCGGGCCTGGTGGCACATGCCTGTAGTCCCAGCTACTTGGGAGGCTGAGACAGTAGGATTGCTCAAGCCCAGGAGTTTGAGGTTGCTGTGAGCTAGGCTGACGCCAGGGCACTCGCCCCAGGCAAGAGAGTGAGACTCTGTCTCAAAAAAAAAAATAAAATAAAAAAAAATAAATAAATAAATAAATAAAATTAAAAAAAAGTAACAGAATGATAGAAGTTAGGAAAGTACTGGAGGACAGGCAAACACCTGAGCTCAGGGATCAGACTGTAGGATAAGAAACTAGTTCAGCAGGAAGTGTGCACTGTCAGCCCCCTAAGGATCATATGCTCAAGGTGTCCAATCCCATCTCACATGTTTAATACCTCAAATGTCACTTGATGGTAGAAGGCTCTCCAGGGAACTCTGTGAGAACAGTACCCAGCTGTAGTGGAAGGCTCACCTGAGAGCACCTTTTAGTCTTTCTTTATCCCTCTTTGTCCTCTTGTAATTTAATTATGTCCTTTCTTGCTTCAGCTTTTAAATTCAAAGGCACTTATTATTAGTGTCTGTCACCTTAAATTACCAGGTTCTGCCTCTCTTCACCTCCTCCCACCTTTAGCCTACTGCCTAATTTAAGTTTGCTTCCGGTTCCTCTTCCCATCTACCCAACACACCTGACCTTTCACAATTAATTTTATTCCAAAAGGCAGGGAAAAATTTTTCAAAATGCCCTGATTATTTGTTGGAAAGGTCTCCTAATCCCTATTAACAACAACAGATTCTCGGTTATGTATGCAAACATCTTAATGTACTTTATCGATTGTACAGAAAAGTTGTCAATTTTTATTTTCAGGATATAGGCCAAAACATACAAAAGTCTCATTTAGATTGGTCATACTAACTTATAGTTTTATCTGTGTCACCATTCCCATTTTGAAGAACAAAATGAAGATTACACTTCCTATATGCTGTTTATATATACTGTTTATGCACTATGTATTGTTTATGCCCCAAGAATATAAAAATATAAAAATGACAAGATTTGGACCTTATACCTAAGTTGCAAGGAAGGCAAGCTAGGGTTAGAATTCAAAGTTCCTTATTCTGTTTTTTTGCATGTACAAAAATTCTGTTGTAGAGTACATTGGATCTATTTCAAGCATAAAAATACACAGAACTCTTTCTCTGATTCTATATATAAAATCTATATAAGAAATTTAGTCTGCAGTTAAAGCACCTAGCCTAGCTAGGTTTATTTATGTTCTTCCAGATTTTCAAAGATTAGATTATTTAAATCTTATATTAACTTTTCCAGAAGAGAAAAAGTGGAAATATTCTCCAGCTCTTTCCATAAGGACATAATAACCTCAATACCAAAATCAGACAGGGAGAGAAAGAAAATCAAAGGCCAATCTCACTCATTATTATAGAAATAAAAATTCTAAATAAATTGTCAGTGAACTGAATCCAGCAGTGTATTGAATGATAATATGCATGATTTAGTTGGACTTACTCCATGAATACAAGGGTGGTTTAACATTAAAAAACAAAACCTGGCCAGATGTGGTGGCTCACACCTATAATCCCAGCACTTTAAGAATCCAAGGCAGGAGGATCACTTGAGGCCAGGAGTTAGATACCAGCCTGAGCAACATAGACAGACCCCATCTCTACAAAAAATAGAAAATTAGGCTGGGTGTGATGGCTCATGCCTGTAATCCTAGCAGTCTGCGAGGCCAAGGCGGGAGGATTGCTTGAGCTCAGGAATTTGAGGTTGCAGTGAGCTATGATAATGCCACTGCTCTCTAGCCCAGGCAATAGAGTGAGACCCTGCCTCCAATAAACAAAAACAAAATCCATGAAATCAATGTAAGTTACCTATTAACAGTTGGGGGGGAGCTATCATCATCTCAATAGATGCAGAACAAGCATTTGAATTCAGTACTCATTTGTGACAAAAGCTCTTAGCAAACTAAAAAGGAAACTTTTCTAATTTGTTAAAGGGAATCTACAAAAAAATATAAATTGAACATCATTCACAGCATTAACTCTTTAGAAAATTCTCTCTAAAACCAGGAACAAGATAAGGATGTCTACTATTACCACTTCTATTCAGCATTTTATAGGAAGTCCTAGACAAGGAAGTAAGTCAAAAAAAGGAAGAGATATAAGAACTGAAAAGGAAGAAATATGGATGGGTAATATGTTTGTCTTCATAGGAAACACCAAAGTATATAACAATAAATTATTAGAAGTAATAATTGAATTTAACAAGGTGTCTGGGCATAAGATTAATATACAAGATCAAATC
>RJWJ010029265.1:0-20774 GCA_004363605.1 Indri indri
AGGTGGCGGCACGTGGCGTCTTGGACAGTGGAGAAGGAGGCTGGTGCTGCACCTGGAAGAGCCTGGGTTCCAGGTGGAAGCCAGCACTTCACTGGGCTGAGAGCCACCGAAGTGTCTGCAGCGGGGAAGGGTCAAGGATTCTGGAGGGAAACTTCTGAAATCATGAACCTTCAAAGACTCACTGGCTCTGTTTTGTGTACTCCCTGATCTCCCACTGGGAGGGTCGCCAGGCCCAGGGTGGGTTTGGCCATTTGAAAACAGGCCATGGGCTGGATCTAGCCTGGGAGCCCCTGGCTAGGTTACAAGTCTTAATAAATTTAAAAGGATTGGAAATTTGTAAAAGGCATGTTCTCTAATCACAATGGAATTAAATTAGAATTCAACAACAGAACGAAACCTGGGAAATCCCAAAATATTTCATAAATAAACCATATTTCAAAATAGAAACCACTAAAAAAAGCGGAGAACATCGTGGATTGAACGAAAATGAAAATACAACATATCAAAATATGTATTTACATCTCAAGCAGTACAGAGAGGGATTTTTATGATATAAGAAAGGACAGACACACGGGTCAGTGAGTAGGACCAAGAGTCCAGACATAAACCCATACATGTCACTGCCAAGACAATAAGAAGTAAGTGTAGCCTTTTCGACAAATGGTGCTGGAGCCATTGTGTAAAATTTATAAATGTTTATTTGTTATTTTTTTTTAGAGACAGGGTCTCACTATGTTGGCCTAGCTGGTCACAAACACTTGGTCTCAAGCTATTCTTCTGCCTCAGTCTCAGAGACTGCTGGGATTACAGGCGTGAGCCACCACATCCAGCCAAGATTTATAAGTTTTATAAACATTCGTAATGTTAAAATGCTTACATCAAAAATGTATAAACTTCCACCTCAATAAGCTAAGAAAGGAGCAAATCAGATTAAAAGTAAGTAGAAGGAAAAAAATCAGGATTAAAAAAAATCAATGAAATAGAAAACAGAAAAATTATATAGAAAAATTAGTAAAACCAGTAGTTCATTTTTTTAAGAGAGATAAAATGGATTGGCCAAGATTAAAATAGAGAAGGAACAAAAAGCTAGACTTTGCAATCCAAGGGCAGCCATCACTACAGACCCCACAGAGCAAAGCAGGAACAGGACGCAGGAACGGCTGCCCCCCAACAAGTTACAAACCTCACGTGACACATACGCTCTTCTAGAAAGACAGGATTTGCTGACATTTACTTGAGAAAAATCAGACAATATGAAGAGACTAATTATCAAGGAAAGAAGTTGAATTGGTAAGGACAAATTTTCCCACAAAGGGAAGATGAGATTTAGCTGCTTCCTTGGTTAGTTTCATCTAACACAGGAGGAGGGAAAAATACCAGCCTCCTGCAAACCCTTTCAGGAAATAGAAGTGAGAGCATTTTATAATTAATTTTATGAGACCAGTATTATGATATCAAAATTGACTTAAAAATAAAAAAAAAATAAAACTAAATATTAAAATACCTTATGAACATAGAAGGAAAAGTCCTTAACGTAATTTTAGCAAATCACAAAACATTATGCAGCACGACCAAATGGATGCTATCCAGGAAGAGAAGGTTGGTTTGACATTTAAAAAATCAATGAATGCAGCACACCATATTAATAGGATAAAGGAAAACCACCACAGGCCGTTTTAATGGATGCAGAAAAATAATGTGTCATGTCCAACACATGATCATGATGAAAACTCAAACGAAAGGCGTCTATGAGAACTGTGTTTAATGTACATCAATAGCAATTAGGAAAAAGAATAAAGGCACACGGATTACAAGGAGAGAAGTAAAACCAGCTTTATTTGAAAATGAGCTAATATTGTATATAGAAAATCATAAGAAATCAAAACAAACAAAAAACTATTGGTACTAGTAAGTTTAAGAAGATCAATCTAAAAAAACCAATTGCATTATACATCAACAACACATGATCAAAAAGTAAAAACCTAAAAATTACATTCCCAGTAACATGAAAAAGAATAAAGCACTAAAATAAATTTACAAGAAGTGTTAAGACCTTTAAGTTTAAAGCTACAAATTATTTCTGAGAAACTCTTAAAAACAGTAAACAAATGCAAGGTATATAAAGTTTAGTGGATTAGAATACTCAGTATTGTAGGAGGCAATGCTACTCAATTGGATTATAGTGAATGGAAACTCTTATCACATTCCCAACAGCAATTTTGAGGAAACTGGGAAGCGGATCCTGAAATTAATATGTAAACACAAAAGATCTAGAATTTCTTACACAATTTTGAAAAAGAAGAGAGTTAGAGGACTCGCATTACCAGATTTTGAAACTTACCCTGAAGTTCAGCAATAAATACGGGTAGTATTGGAGAAAGGACAGACACACAGGTCAGTGGAATAGGACTGACAGACCAGACACAAAGCCATGTGTTTTACTGCTGAGGCAATTTAATAAGAAATAAGTGTAGCCTTTCAACAAATGGTGCTGGAGCAATTGTGTATCCAAATGCGAAACATAAAAATAAACTTATATCCTTACCTCATACTACAAATGAAAATGAACTCAAAATGAATCATGTTTGTATTATAAGAGCTAAAATTATAAAATTTCTACAATACAACATAGGAAATCTTGGGTTATACAATTTTTTAGATACTCCACCAAAAGTATAATCCACTAAAAAATCAGTTGTATTTTATCAAAATTAAAAACTTTGGCTCTTCAAAACACACTTCTAAGAAAATCAAAATACAAGTCACAGACTAGAAGAAAATATTTGCACATAAAATATCTGATAAAGGACTTGTGTCCAGGAGATAGAAAGACCTTTGACAACTCAATAATAATAACAATAATAATAGTGATATAAACAACCCAATGAAAAGATGGGTAAAACATTTCAACACAAGGTTCACCAAAGAAGATTTACACATGGTACACATAAGTACATGAAAAGATGCTTAACATTATTAGTCATCAGGAAAATACTAATTAAAGCAATGATGATACACTGCTTATGATGACTATTTAAAGAGACAGATAACGCCACGTGTTGATGCAGATGCAGAACAACTGGACCCCTAGCGCATTGCTGGAGATGATATAAAATGGTGCAGACGCTTCAGAAAATAGTTTGACAGTTGAAAAGTTAAACACACACTTTCCACATCACCAAATAGTTCCACTCCTTGGTATGTAGCCATGGGAAATGAAAATATGTCCTCATACAAAAGCACATATGCTGATCTCATAGCAGTGTATTCATCACAGTCAAGCACCGCAAACAACTCAGCTGCTCATCAGCTGGGGAGTGCGTGAGCAAACCAACGGAATCGCTGCTCAGTCATGACAAGAGCAAACTTCTGACACGAGCAGTAACACGATGATCCCTGAAGCAGTACTGCACGTTGGAGAAGCTAGATTCAAAAGCTAAAAATGGTGTGATTCCTTTCTATGACATTTAGGAAAAACAAAACTATAGGGACAAAAATAGGCTCATGGGGGTGGGGGTGGGGTCAGCTTTGCTGAAGCTGCCTCTACATCACCTGGCCGGGCTGGGGAGGGAGCAGGGAGAGCAGATGTTTCCGTGCCCCCATGACTGGGAGCCCAGCGCCCCTTCCCCCACAAGGAATTCAAGCAGAGCAGGCGCCACAGATGCCACCTGAGAAACCTCATGGTGACTGATGGAGTTAAAGCTCACAACTTCTATGAAACCACAGCACAAGAGGGAAAACAAAACAACAAGGTGTCGTCCTGAATGCTGAACAGAAATGTGTCCCACATGTCAACACTAACACCGAGCGCAAACAGTCTTAGTGCCCTGCTTAAAAGACACAGACTACCTGAATGGATGAAAAAACACATCTCAGGTGTCTGCTGTCTCCAAGAAACATATTCACCTCATGAAGACTCACACAGACTCATAGTAAAAGATGGAAAAAATATTCCATGCAAATGGAAACCAAAACTGAGCAAGGATAGCCAGTCTCATATCAGATGAAATACACTTTAAATCAACAACGGTAAAACAAATATAAAGACGGTCATGTAATGGTAAAGGGGGTGATTCAATGAGAAGACATAACAATCTTACATATATATGTACCTAATATCGGAGCTCCCAGAGTCACAAAGAAAATTCTACCAGATCTAAGCACAGAGGTAAACATGAGCATCATAATTGCCAGGGATTTCAACATCCCACTGACAGAGCTGAACAGATCACTGAAGCAGAAAATCAGTAAAGAATCACTGGCCTTAAATGAGCCTCTAGAGCAAAGGGACCTAACAGACATCTACAGAACTTTCTACCCCAAACTACTGAACATACATTCTTCTCATCAGCACGTGGGACATTTTCCATGATTAAGCATATCTTAGACCACAAAACAAGCTAAGTGAATTAAAAAAAAAAAAAAAAACTCCCAGAATTGGTAAATAAATTCAGCAAAGTCTCAGGTTACAAAATCAATATACAAATCAGTAGCATTTCTGTATATCAATAACAGCCAAGCTGAGAGTAAAATCAAAGACTCAATACCATTTACAGTAGCTGCAAAGAAAATAAAATACCTAGGAAGATACTTAAGCAAGGAGGGGAAACATCTCCACAAGGAGAACTATGAAACGCTGAAGAAAGCAATCATAAATGACAGAAACTAATGGGAAAACATCACATGCTCATGGATTGGTAGAACAACTATCGCTGAAATGTCCATACTGCCCAAAGTGATTCACAGATGCAATGCAATTCCTATCAAAATACTAATGTCATATTTCACAGATCTAGAAAAAATAATTCTATGCTTCATTTGTAATAAAAAAGAGCCCAAATAGCCAAAGCCATCTTAAGTAAAAGAACAAATCTGGAGGCATCACATTTCCTGACTTCAAATTATACTACAAGGCTATAGTAACCAAAACAGCATGGTACTGGCATAAAAGTAGAGACACAGACCAAGGAAAGAGAAATAAAACCATCCACCTACAAGCAACTGATCTTTGACAAAGCAGACAACAACATATGCTGGGGAAAGGAAACTCTATTCAATGAACGGTGCTGGGAAAACTGGATGGCCTCATGCAGAAGAATGAAATAGGACCTCTATCTCTTGCCATATACACAAATTTATTCAAAATGTCTAAAAGACTTAAATGTAAGACATGAAACCATAGGAATTCTAGAAGAAAATGTAGGAAAAACTCTTCCAGACATTGGCCCAGGCAAAAAATTTATGACTGAGACCCCAAAGGCAAAAACAGCAATAACAAAAATAAATGGGATTTAATTAAATTCACAGGCTTCTGTGCAGTGAAGGAAATAATCAACAAAGTAAACAGACAACCTACAGAATGGGGAAAGTATTTGCAAACGGCACATCCAGTAAAGGGCTATATATACAAAGAACTCAAACAAATCAGCAAGAAAAAAAACATCAAAAAGTGGGCAAAAGATACGAGCAGAAGTTTTTCAAAAGAAGATATAGATGAATGGCCAATGAACATACGAAAAAATGCTCAACATCACTACTCATCAGGGAAATGCAAATTAAAACCACAGTGAGATACCACCTTACCCCTGTCAGAATGGCCTTTATTAAAAAGTCAAAAAACAATGGATGCTGGTGTGGATTCAGATGGAAAGGAACACTTATACCGTGTTGGTGGGACTGCAAATTAGTACAAACTCTGTGGAAAACAGTATGGAGATTCCTCAAAGAAATAAATGTAGACTTAACATTTGACCCATCCCACTACTGGGTACCCATCAGAAGCAAAACAATCATTTTATCAAAAGACACCTGCACTTAAATGTTTATTGCAGCACAATTCACAATTGCAAAGATGTAGACTCCACCTAAGTGCCCATCAATTCATGAGTGGATTAAAAAAACGTGGTGTATATACCATGGAGCACTACTCAGCCTTAAAACGAAATGAAATAATGTATTTTACAGCAATGTGGATGGAAATGGAGACCATTATCCTAAGTGAAGTATCTCAGGAATAGGAAACAAACACCGCACACTCTCACTAGTAAGTGGGAGCTAATTGATGGGCACGCACAGTCACAAAGGGACATAGAGGACATTGCGAACCAAGAAGGGGGAGGGTGAAAACTTACTGTCAGGCACAGTGAACACCATTATGGTGACGGGCACAATGAAGCCCCGACTTACGCATTATACAAGGTACTGTGTAACAGAAACATTTGTACCTCCTTAATATTTTGAAATTTAAAAAGATAGGTCAGTGGTTGCCACAGGCTAGGGTTTGGACAAGGGACCGATAACAGGGTGCCTAAGGGGACTGTGGTTGACATAGACACTTGTCTGTATCTCAATTGGCCTGATGATGACATGACTACGCACAGTTTTCCAAAATCCGTAAAACTGTACAGAAGGTGAATTTTGCTGTATGCCTCGATAACTCAGGGAAAAGACAAACATGAGCAAATGCCCACTTCGCTGCTCACCTCCCCTGCCTGGCCCAGGGTCCAGGGCTCTGGGCAGCAGCTGCAGCTTAGAGGGGGCAGGAGCCAAAGAGCGTGGGCTCCAGGGCCTGAGCACCGTGCTCCCTCCTGTCTGCGCCCTCGGGTGGCATTTCCACCTCGGCGCTTGGGAGCCTGCACCTCCCCTGCACAGCCTGGTCAGTCCCTTGTTCCGACAGGTCGCTCAGGTGTGGGCACCGGGGAGGCGCTGGCTTTTTCTGTTCTGGGGGGCAGTCCCAGTTTCCTGGGGCTGCTGTAACAGAGTAGCACAGCCTGGGTGGCTTAATCACCAGAAACGCATCATCTCACAGTTCTGGGTACAAGGAGTCCAAGGTCAAGGCGTGGGCAGGGGCGGCTCCTTCTGCGAGACTGTGAGGGGGAACCTGCTCTAGGCATTTTTCCAGTTTCTGGGGGTTGCTGGTGATCCTTGGTGTCCCTAGGCTTGTACACGCCCCCCATCTCTGCTCCACGTGGCCCCCTCTCTGTGTGCACGCCTGTCTCTGGGTCCAAATGTCCCCTTCCTGTGGAGACCCTAGTCACGCAGGGGCAGGGCTCAGCCTCCCCGGCATGGATTCATTTAACTTCTTCCGTCTCCAAGGACCCAATTTCCCAAGGTCACGTTGAGGTCTTGGAGGTTAGGACTTCAACCTACAAATCTGCTGGGGACACAGTTCAGCCCGCACCAAGGACCTAGCCCCAAAGGAAGGGGGTCCCTCAGCTGTGGACGAGAACTTCTTAGATAGGCAGCAAGGGCAGCAAAGTCACCATCATCAGGTCTCTGCAACCCGGCAGCTCCTGACTCAGTGGCGCACGAGAAACAGCCCCAGGATGCTGCAGGGAGGGTTCCCTGCGCAAGGCCCACTGCCTGTGCCCTCCTCCCGACTCCCGCAAACCTTGTTTGACTCTGTTACAAACCGTGACCGTGGCCTGAGCACGCATCGGCCCCGGGGTCCAGGGTGCAGCCGTGCAGGGCCCCGGGGCCTGGGGACGCTGGCTTCCCGCACACACAAGCGGGACAGCCTCTGGGGCCACTACGCTAACTGTAGCCCCTGGAAAGGCGGCTCTGTGACGTTTAATTGAATGTTTTCAAAGTTCTTACACGAGCCCAGAGGCAACGTACTCTCAGAGCTCATGGCTTTACAAATTGGAAGAAAAATAAAATAAAATAAACAAAAAGTCTTTTCATTCTCTCCCTCCTCTCATTATCCTTCCTGACAAGGACAACATGCGCCATGTTGGAGAAGCCAGCGAACTGTCCGAAAGGCCCCAGAGGCACCTGGTCCCTTCAAGTCCCAGGGGCCCGGTCACTTCCAGCAAGAGAACCTGGACTCGGCGAGTCACACAACCTGCCCTAAACCTCGAGGCCCCTTGACCGTGCCGTCCCTGCAGCCACTCGCCCTGGCAAAGGCCCCACTGGCCTGTTCTCATAGTTTGTCATTCACGCCCCTCTGACGATGGGCTGAAACAAGCAGGAGGCAGGACAGGCCTACAGGCCTGGCCACGCGTGGACGTCACATCACAACCACCACGTCTCTGCACCCCAGGGTGCAAACACACGCACACACCCACCCCATCCCTCAACACTCCACTCCTCGCACTCGCCCCCAGACACCCTGCCCTGCAGCCATCACGACCCACACGCAGGGCACAAAACTGCCTGCCCTGCTCTGTCCCGAGCCTCCCGAGATGACCGCCCGAGGCAGCCGGGCTGCTGCAGCACAATGCCATAGACTGGGGCTTAGCACCAGCAGAACTCTACTGTGCGCCGTTCAGGGCTGGATGTCCAAGAGCAAGGCGCCGGAAGATTTGGTTAGTGTCTGGTGAGGACCCGCTTTCTGGCTCACAGACTGTGGCTCCTAGCTGTGTCCTTGCGTGGTGGAAGGGACCAAGGACACTAATCCCATGCATGAGGCTCCACCCTCCTGACCCAATCACCCCAAACATCCTACTTCCTGATACCATTACGTCGGGGATTGGGGCTTCAACCTACGGACTTTGAGGGGAACACAAATGTTCAGCCTGTGGCACTGCTGGAAGCTCCGCCTGATGAACCCCCGCTCCTCCCGAAGCCCAGTTTGAACATCCTCAGCGCCGGTGCATCCTGCCTCCTCCCAGCAGGGTTGATGGGTCTTGCCCTCCTGACCACACATTCTCCATTACTTCCCCCCACAGGGGACCCTCCCACTAAGCCACAAGCTCCTCCAATGCTGGGATGCTGCGTGTTTGCTGCAACACACCCGGGTGCGAAGTGCAGTGTCTGCTCCATGCCACGCTCAGGAGCAGTCCTTGCAGGGAACGCGCTCAACGGCGTCACGCAGTGTGGCCCACACATGCCATCTTTGCTTAATTAAGAGGCCTTCCCGACACGCCGCATCGCCTAGCATTGGGGGGAAGAGTCCGGGCTCCCGGGGAGCAAGTGCGGAGGTGGATTGGTGAGGTCTCGCTCAGCCGGAGCACAGGGGAGGGGAAGCGTTAGATCACGGGCGTGCCGTCTGGGGCCAGGCTGACGCCAGACTTGCTCTGAGGGGTGGCTGATGAGACAGAGGATCAGGAGCATCAGCGGTAGCTGGGAGGCTGCCAGGGAGACCCCTCTCCAAGTCCTCGAGCCAGTGGCCTCATAACCTCTCTAGACCCCTGACGGAGAGGAAGTAACTCTTCTACCTCGAGCTGGGGACCGCATCTCCGGACACATGGCATCTGCCTGAAGTGAGACGGTGTGGTTCTTCTCCCAGACTCCCAGAACTCTGATTATCTATCCTGTTGGCCACAATATTTGATGTCCTCCTGCCTTTTCCAAGCCCCCAGGACTTGAGCAAGGAGAGGGCTTACGGCCGAGATGCTGGAGGCGGTGTCGATCGCGGATGTTATTGCAAAGACTGCGGTACCTTAAGAGGATCCCAGCCCCTTTGAACTATCAGCGGTGCTGTTCGTGGCTTGTGCCTTTAAGCAGTGAGAAGACAAACCCTGGTCTTGATTTCCTGCATCTCGGTGGTATGTTGTTTACGTCGCAAGCATATGATGTTTATGTATTTGGCAGGGCCTTTCTGCTCCACACAGCACTACTGGAGTTGCTGCTAGCCGGGAGGTGACACCACATGAATATTTTATCAGGACACATGTGTGGGTGAGGAAAACAAGGCCCTTGCAGGCTCTGACAAAGTGGGCTGGATCCTGCACAAAGGAGGGGACACGCAGCACCGTTGTTCTCCTTGGACAAATAAAAGCGCTATTGTGAACCTCGATGCTTTATTAGAGCACAAGGAGAAAATTAGCTCCTTTTCAACTGTCTCAGCCGGCAGTGAAGTGCCCCCTCGGGTCTCCTCTGCAAAGTCCCACAATGAGTCTCTGCCTCCAACCACATTCTCTCGCAGGCACGAGGCCAGAACGGACGAGAAGTGAAGGAGCAGAAAATGGGGACGGGTGGGAAACGTCCCTGCGCGTCCTGCGTTACACTGCGAGAGGAATCACAGCCCCGCAGCCACTTTGTCTCTGGGTTTGGGTTCTCTCTATGCATTGTGTGCAAGAAACTGCAGCCGTGAATCTAATGGACTTAGAGCTGGTAGGGCAGTTTGCAGGTCTGGACAAAAACGTGCTTCCCTGTGCTCCTCTCAGCACCTTCCTGTGACATTTAAATGATAACTAAAGAAAACAGTAGTACCAAAATATTCGCGGCAGCGTTATTCCTGATACCCAAAAGGTGGAAACGGCCCAGATGCCCATCAGCTACGGATGGATAGACAGAACGTGGTCCATGCGCACAACGGAACATTACTCGGCCAAGCAAAGGGAGGGAGCGCTGACTCCTGCTGCAGCCTGGGCCAACTTGGGAGCCTGGCGCTGTGCAGAAGAAGCCAGGCGCAGACAACCACACACTGTACAATTCCACGGATGCGAACAGTCCCGAGGAGGCCAATCCAGGGACAGAAAGTAGCTTGGTGGTTGCTGAGGCTGGGGGAGCGGAAGGAAGGGTGTTCGCTAATGGTCCAGGCTTTCTTTGGGGGAGAGTGAAAATGTTCTGGAGTCAGAGAGTGGTCATGGTTGCACAATACGGTGAATGTACTAAATGCCACTGATTGGAAATGTTACTCCATTCTGCCATCTATTCATCCACCCTTTCACCATCTATCCATCCATCCCTCCATTTGTCCATCCTTCCGCACATCCATCCATCCACCCTTTCATCCATCTATCCATTCAGCCAACCACATCCATCCATTCAGCCAGCCACATCCATCCATCCATTTATCCATCCTTCCATCCATTCATCCTTCCATCCATCCATCCATTTATCCATTCATCCATCCTTCCATCCATCCATTTATCCATTCATCCATCCATCCGTCCTTCCATCCATCCAATCATCCATCCCTCCATCTGTTCATTCAGAATGTATGTTTTGAGGGCTTTCAATGCATGCAGCACAAGTATGATAGGATTTCAGTAGTAAAAAAAAAAAAGTCCTCTACTAGAAAAGACAGACAAAAACACACAAATGGGCACAAATACAGTATGTCAGATGTATGTGGGCTACGAAGAAAAATAAAATAGTGTCAGTGACTAGAGAGGGACAAGGTAACCCCCCATCCGGTCGGCTGTCCTGATGGAATCCACAGTGGGAATGCCTCCTGATCAAAAGGTCTTCCTCATCGGAACGAAAGTCTACCCTGCTCTGACCTTCTCCCCTGGGCACTAGCCTTGCTGCAGAGGATAGATTTTCTCCTCCCACATGCCAGGCAGTCGGCATCTGATCAGGCCCTCACTGAGCCTTCTCTGTCCTACATTAGGGGCTTCAGTTTCACAGTTCATGGCCTCCCCCCTCACCCAGGATTCAGGGCACATTTGCTGGGTGCCTCCTGTGGGTCAAACTCGTGTGAAGAGCTCGCCTTACAAATAGGAGACCACGATCTGGATTTGGGGCTGCTCCCAGTCTCCGGGAGGGGAGACATAACGGCAACGCAACATGCAGTGGGGGTATGGAGGCGCTCCCCGTGCTCCACCCAAGACCTCCTTACTGCAGTCAGTCCCTCGCCAATCATCCTGTCCAGCGCTGGGTCCAGAGGGGTCTTTCTGGAACATGAGCCAATAGACCAACATCTCATCGGGGGATTGGGGGAGGTGTTGGCAAATTATGACAAGCACATTTTGTCACAGTTTGCCCATAAGGCTTTAAAATCATCTTGACAAATTTTGTGCAATAAAACGAAAAGTGCTTTCCATATAACATGGAGTTAAAACGTGCATTGCCAAGCTGCGTATACGCGGTGGCGTGCAGATGTGACTCTGCCTGGCCCGTCTGGCACCGATAGCACCGGAAAGACCCCAGGAGCCCTGGCTGCAGACCCGCTTCTTCAGCTGGAAAGACCCGGGTTTTCCCCAAAGGTGAAGCTACTGGTCAAGTCACGCGCTGACGGGTCTGGGCGGTGCTTGGTCCTGCACCTGGCCGCTATTTGTAAACCCGTCAGGTCGTCGCTGGGCTGGGGCGGGGTGGGCAGACTCAGGAGTGTCACGTGAGGAAGGAAGAGGCTGGGACAGGGGCAGTGTGCGCGGGAAAGGGCCTCTGCTGCCAGTCCCCGTGTCTTCCGGTGGCCAAGGCCTCCTGCCACCCGGAAGCTGCAGGCGTCTTCCCGGGAATCAGCCCACGTGTCCCAGCAGGGCCTGCGTGGGCTGCAGCATCCTCACACACCAAGTTGCCTCTGCCCCCGAGGCCCAGGCGCGTGGATGACCCTCCCTTAGCCACAGAACCCACTCTGGATGCACGAAGGATGGAGGAAGTGGCTGCCTCTATCTCCACCGAGTCTCCGACCAGCGGGTCGCGGCTGTCCCTCTCAAGTGTGTGTTTCTGAAGTTCCTTTTCCGTGGCCTGGGGCGCACTGGGGGTTCTAAGGAACACAAGCCGGGCCTCGTCGCCAAGGAGCTCATAGCCCAGTGGGGTCATCACAGAAGGTCGTGACCATCGCCCAGATTCTCTGGGGCCCCGCGTCGATGGCCGTGTGAAATGACGTTTCAGACTCTACCCAGGAAGTGTCCTCAGGCCAGTCACACATCGGCGCCGGACGAGCGTGTGCCTCTTTCTTGGCGTGGCCTGCGACAGGCCCCGTTTCTCTGAGCTGCACCACCTGCGCCTCCCTCCTCAGACGGCAGAGAGAAGTGGGCCCCACATCTGGCGGGGAGGGGGCTGCCAACACCCCCGGCCAAAGGGTGGCAGGACCGGATCGGCAGTGAGGCATGAGACCACCCAGGATCCACCCCCAGGTTGGTCACCAGGGGGAGAGAAAGTGCTAGAACAGGCCAGAGCAATTTCACTCCCGCCGCTGGGGGTGCTGTGGACTGGGCCTCATGCCGGCTGGCAGCCCGGCCTGGCCCGCGGGAGGGTGGCGGGCGCCCGGTTCCCAGGCCGCTGGACGCTGCGCTCCTTCCCCTCGGGCCTCCTGCCCGGGGCCGGGCGCCCAGAGATTATCCTGCTTGCAAAAGGCCTCACGGGGGTTGTGGTTTTGGCAATTACTGAAAGGAAAGCCTGGTTATTATTCATGTCGTGTGTTGAGAAATCTCTATAAAGTTTTACAGCCGCAAATGTAAAAGAGGGTTTTATTGGTTTAACATTCTTCCCGACTCCCCTGCCCCCACGGCGCGTCTCACGGCAGCCGCAGGCCCCGCACCCCGGCCTGGGCTCTCGTCCCCCCTCCGCTCTGGCCGCTGGGGACAGCAGCGTCCCAGCTGCCTTCACTCGCCCGCAAACGGTCCCGAGGGCCTGTGCCGGGCCGGACACCACTCAGGTGTGAGACGGACAGAGGTGAGCGGCACAGACGTTCATTTTCAGAAGGAAAAGAGGAGACGATACATGAGAGAACAAGAAATGTGACTACAGGGAACAGATCCGCCCCGTGCTTGTGGTCACGCAGTCCCTGCCCGAGCGGGAGCATCCTCAGCGTCATGCCCTCCTGACATCTGTTGTGGATTTGAGCACATTTTCATAATTTCACAGCATTCGCAGATGAGGCGGGTGGTCCCAGCAGGGTGATTTAGCAGGAGAAAGGTAGAGAGAGGCGGGGCTGGTGGGGACGATGACACTTTGCCCAGGGAAGCAGGAGGGCTGTGGGAGCAGAGCATCAGGCGGTCCGTAGGGGGGGGCCCACCTGGGGCGCGAGTGTCCAGTCTGAGAGGCAGGGAGGCCACGGTGAGAGGAGGGTCCTGGGCGTGAGCGCGGGGGAAGGGCCAGCCTGGGCTCATGGGCCAGGGAGGGGCTTGGGGTTTATTTGGGGAATGTGGGAAGTGTCTGAGGTCTGGAGCAGGGTGAGCAGTGCCACCCACATTTTCTCCCTAAGGATCTCCCTGGCTGCTGGCCAGGACAGCAAGTGGGATGACAGGAGCCGCAGGGACAGCCACACAGAGGACCCTGCAGGGCTGGTGGGGGCCCTGCTGCTCTGGGAGGCAGCGGGGAGGTGGGAGGTGCCCAGGAAGGGGCGGATGAGGGGCAGGTGGACCGACACCGCCACTCAGGGCTGGCTATTGAGCTCAACCTCACGACCCTCAGCTCGAGCCTTCCTCTCCGTGTGCACACCTGCAATACACCTGCCGACCCCAGCTGGTGGGCCTTGGAGAGATTTCTTGAACTCGTCCACTTCCCACCCTACCCACTAAGTCACGTACACACGGTCCAGACAGATCCCGCGGACTTTAATTAGGGCTGGTGCTTGGCTCAGTGGAGGACTCCCTGGGACAGGATCGCACCTAGAGTAAGCTTTAACAGCCACGCTGTAACCAGCCAGCGCAGGACACGTGTGCTCGTTATGTCCCAGTCTGTCCTGACCCCTCCATCGGGCTGGGAGGAATGAGGGTGGAAGGCACCGCACCGTCGAGGAACCCGGCACTGGTCTTCAGCCTCTCCCTCCTCCTACCAGAGGGCTGGCGTGATTCCATTCCATGACTTTAAATTATATCAGGAGAATTCTGGTTTTGTCTCCAACACAAAGAGCTTAGAGGTCATCACTTCCGAGTCTACAACTAGGAAAAGCACTGAGCACAGTGAAAATCTACAACTCCACTCCATCCGTCAGAGCACCAAGGTCCAGGGCAAGCTCCCACCCAGACGGTCACAGAGACAGACAGACAGACACAGAGAAGCATGGCTGAGATTAGCTTGCAGGGTGCATAAGCTGCTGGAGCCAGGAGCTTGTGGGGACACTTACCTGGTGACCAGTGTGCTGCTGGGCACCAAATGTGAACTCGCTGCAGAGTAAAAAGCTCCTGGGCGCCTAGGACTTCGTGGAGTTCACCTCTAGGAGCCCCGCGGCTCTGGGGGCAAAGATTGGAAGATGGTGGAAAATGACTCCATGCATCAGAGAAGCAAAGGAGGAAAGTAACCACTTTGCAATGTGCCCAGAGGGTTCTGTTCTCAGTAACAAAAACCAGCCCCCAAGGGAAACTTTTCTACCAGAGCAGAAAATGATTTCATCTGACCTCAAGCCTTGCAGTCTTGCTAAGGGAAGAATGAAAAGACCATACTTAGGCCCACGAAAAACTAAAATTTAATCATAATATTATAGAACATGTCTCCTGCCCACCAGTAGCATTCTAAGATAATAGCAAGATGTTACAACTGAGAGGGTTGCAAAATAACGACTCTGTTTAAGACGGAGTCCCTAGGTAGGCCCAAAGACAACAGGAGAACAAACAAGGAACCTAAGGCATCTAGCACATTAGCAGACACTAGACACAACCCAGCTCCTTGGCAGATTAACATGAAATCTTATGCTAAAGGCCTAGAAACTTCAGTTCCTACCGGCAGATACATCATTTCCACCTTTAAACAGAAAACTGCAAGGCTTGCAACAGGCACGGAAAACACAGCATGGAGAGACAAAGCACCAGAACCAACTCAGCGTAGCACAGACATCGGATTATCAGATGGGGATTCAGAATAACTATGTTGGGTAAGACAAGGGCCCTGTGTCAGACGTACGAGTGAGCAAGGACAGACGGGAATATACGCAGAAGTGAAAACTCTAAGAAATAATCAAAAAGAAATGAGAAAAATCAAAGGCACTTTCCCAGAAATTGAAGAAATGTCTTTGATGGGCTATTTGGACAGACTGGACCTGGCCAAAGAAAGGATTCACGAGGTCGAAACTGTGTCAATAAACACATCACAAACTAAAACACACAGAAAAATGTGTGAACAGAACAGAATATCCGAGAACTGTGGCACACTCACGAAAGGAGCTGCGTGTGTGTAACGGGAATAACAGAAAGATGAGAAAGAGAGAGGTTAGCGAATAAGAAAAATTTGAAATAAGTGTGGCTGAGAAATTCCCTCAAGTAATGACAGACACCAAACCACAGATCCAGGAAGCTCAGAGAACAGCAAGCAGGATAAATACCAAAAATGTACACCGAGACTTACTATCTTCAAACGGCAGGAAACAAAAGAGAAAGTCTTTAAACGAACCTGGGGGTGGGGAGGAGCAAACTCATAAGGGGAAACCTTGCCCACAGAGGAGCAGGGTAAGGCCTGCGTCAGGCTCCTCCTCGGGGCAGTGTGAGCAGGACGAGATCGCCGCGGAATAGTTCAAGCCCCGAAAGCAGAACCTGCCAGCCCAGATTTCTGCATTTAGCACACATGTCCTTCCAAAGTGAAGAAGAGATATTTTTCAGACAAACAAAAACTAAGGGAGTTTGTCAACGATAGAAGTACCTTTTAATAAATGTAAGAGACATTCTTTAGAGAGAAAGAAAATTATGTAGATCGGAAACTCAGATCTGCATAAGAAACGAAGAGTATCTGAGAAAGAATAAAGGTAAAATAAAATATTTGGGGGGTTTTATCCTTAGTCTGTTTAATAGATCACTGTCAAAGTGATCATGGCAGCGGCGCGCTGGGTGGTCACAGCATGCGGATAAATGGAACAGCTGCAGAACGGGAGGGAGGGATCTGGAACACTCTGTGTCAAGGGGCCTACACTTTACTCGCGAGGTGACACCATGTCCTTTGAAGGTGGACTTAGATTAGCAGTAAATGTATATTGAAAACTTTAGAGAAACCACTATTTGTTTTAAAAAAGGAAATATAATTGATATGCTAACAAAAGACAAAAAATGAGATAATAGAAAATGCTTAATTGAAATCAGAAAAGGCAGAATAAGAGGGGAAGATTAAAAACAGAAACAAAGGGCAAGTGTAATGAGTAAAAACTGTCACGAGCATGGCAGGTGTCAACGTAGCGATATCGACGTTCACTTTAACTGTGAATAGTCTGACTACACTAATTACAAATCAGATACTGTCTGAGTGGATTAAAAAAATAAGACCCAACTATATGTTACCTACAAGAAACCAACTTTAACTATAAAGACACAGATATATGAAAAGTAGAGGGATGGAGAAAACTAGACCATGCTGACCCTTTTGAAAAGACAGCCTGTGTGGCTATATTAAATTTGGGCACAGAAGATGTAAGAATAGGAAAAAATATCATGGTTAAAGAGAGACATTCAGTAATGACAAAGGGGCCAATTCTCCACAAATACACAAAAATCTTTAATGTGTTTACACCTAACAACAGAGCGTCAGAATATAATAGGAAAAGCTTATAGAACTGCGAGGAGAAACAGGCAAAGCCACTATCAAAGCTGAAGACTTCAGCACCCCTCTGCCGGTAACTGGCAGACCCAGCAGGCACAAATCATAAGCACGTAGCTGAACTAAACAGCGCCATCAATCAGCTGGCTCTAATTGACAATTATAGAACTCTGCGCCCAACAATAGCCAAACACACGTTCTTCTCAAGCTCACAGGGGACATTAACCAAGATAGACATTCTGGGCTGTAAAATGCACCTTAGCAAATTTGAAAGGATGTAAATCATAGAAAGATTGCTTCTGGACCACAATGCAATTAAACTCGAAATCAATAATAGGGCTCACTGGAAAATCTCAAAATATTTGGAGATTGAACAACATGCTGCTAAATACCATGTGTCAAAGATATCCCAAGAGAAATTTTAAATTTTGAAGGAAATGAAAATGCAACCCATCAAAGTTTGTGAGATGGAACGAAGGCAGCGCTTAGAGGGGCTTTACAGCACTGAATGCATATATTTGAAAATGAGGTCTCGAACAATCATCTATGTTTCCACCTTAGGAAGCTCTAAAAAGAAGAGTAAATTAAAGTGAGCAGAAGAAAAGACCAATAAAATTAGTGCAGAAATCAATAAAATTTCAAATAGAAAATCAATAGAGAAAAAAATCAATGACACTAAAAGCTGGTTCTTTGAAAAGATCAATGAAAGTGATAAACCCCTAGCCAGGCTAACCAAGAAATAAAGACAGGCAAATGGGTACTATCGGAGAGGAAAGAAAGGGCATCACTACTGATCCCATGGACGCTGTAAGAGTAATAAAGGAATATTACGAGCAACTCTGTGCCCACGCCAGTTGGCAGATCCGGTTCTTCACCACTCCTCCTCGCTAGAGTAGTGAGAGTGCTCGTTAGCGCAATAAGACAAGAAAAAAAAGGTGACTGGATTCGGAAAGAAGAAATAAAGAGGTCCTTATTTAGAGGTGACACTACTGCCTACACAGAAAATTCTAAATGAACACACATGCACACCCCTCTAGGAACTTATAAGCAGTAAGACAAAGTTGCAGGGTCCAAGGTCAATATACAGAAGGCTTTCCTGTATGTGCTGTCTATGAGCAATGAACAGCTGCAATCTGAAATTAAAAACAGCATTTACATTAGCACCCCAAAATGAAATACCTAGGTATAAATCTAACAACACTTGTATAGGATGTATATGAGGAAAAAAACCTCTTGTGAGAAAAATCCAGGAGGCCAAAGTAAACGGAGATATGCTCCATCTTCAGGGATAGGAGGTCCCAATATTGTTCACGTGTCGATTTTCCTCACCTTCGTATATAGATGCAGTGCAGTGCCCCTCAAAATTCTAGCCTGTCGCTTTGCAGATAGCTATAAACAGGTTCTCAATTTTATATGGAAATGCCAAAACCCAGCATAGTTAGCAGGATACTGAAGAAGATACATCTGGAGAACTGACACACCCAACTCCAAGACACGCTATAAAGCTGCAGTGGCCACGAGAGCGTTAGAGAAACCAGAGACAGATAGATCGATGGAGCAGGATGGGGTGCCCAGAAATACCCCACACCAATACAGGAAACTGACCTTTGACAAGGAAGCAAAAGCATTTCAGAGAGGAATGCCTGGAGCAACTGGACACCTACATGCAAAAGAAAGAAAAAGAATTTAGACGCAGACCCTACATCATTCACGAAAACTAACTCACAGTGGATCACAGATCTAAGTGTAGAATGCAAAACTACAAACCTTCTAGAAGACAGTATGGGAGAAAATCCAGCTGATTCTGGGGTTGGAGATGACTTTTCATATACAATGCCAAAAGCAGAATCCATGAAAGAAAAATTGGTATGTTGGATTTCACTGAAATTTGAAACTTCTCTGAAAAAGACACTGTTTGGAGAAAGAAAAGTCAAGCCACAGCCTGGGAAACAAATGTTGCAAAACACGTGTCTGAGAAAGGACTTGTATTTTAAATACATAAAGAAATTGTTACACTCAATTTCTCAAAACTGTTAGACTCGGCAATAAGAAAAGAAACCCAATTTAAAAAATGAACAAAAGATCTGAACAGATGTCTCACCATGGGAGGTACACAAACGGCAAGCAAGTGTATTGCAAAGATGCTCAGTGTCCCGTGTCATCAGGGAACTGAAGATTAAAACAACGATGAATACTACTGCCCACCCATTAGAGTGGCTAAAATCCAACTGACAATAACAAGTGCTGATGAGGGTGTGGAGTAAGGGAACTCTCATTAATTGCTGGTGAAATGAAGCTAGTACAGCCACCTGGGAGGACAGCTTGCAGCCCTTACCACGGTTCACACACATTAGACACACTCTTACTATACACCTAGGAATTGTGTGTTAGAAAAGCAAAACCCCCACGTGACTGCAGCAGTTTTCTTCATAATCACCCCAAACTGGAAGCACCCACGACGTCTCCAAGTAAAGGGACTTTTCTTATGGAGAAACTGCACTGAATGATACAGTGTTGGTGGGGACGTGTCCTCACGCATTTGTTAAAACCCAAAGACATTTACATGCAGCACAGAGTGAACCTGAATGAAAACTATGGATTCAGTTAATAATACTTTGTCAGCATTGGCTCATTAATTGTAACAAGTACAGCACACGGACGCAGGGCATTAGGAACAGAGAAGTTTGCAAGGAGGGGGGGCACGTGTGGGGATGCTGTATGGTCTGATGTTTCTGTAATTCTAAAACATTAAGTCTATTAATTAGATATATATATACTGAGAAACCGTGTCAGGTTTACAAAGATGAAATGATTAGGCAGACATGGCCACTGCCTTGAACAACTCCCTGTCTGGGAGGAGAGACAGCAGCTTACGCCAGCAGCTGCAGGCAGCGTGAGCAGACGTCTAAGGAGGTGGGAGGGGGGCGTTCCCGGGACAGAACACAGCACTTAGCTTCAGGGGGGAGAGGAGACCAGAGAGAGACTTCAGTGAACTAGAAAGTGCTACAAAAACACAACTCAGTTGTCATCGTTGGGGTTGTTACTGCTCTTGGGACAACATCTCGTTTACCAGATTTCAATATTTACGTTACTCAGCTTTGTAGCTTTATATATCCTCCCTTCGAGAGCTCAGGAAAGCAGGAAATTCAGATTTTATTTTAAGTGTTGTGGACAGCCATTGGGTAAGTCTAACCAGGGAACTTTAGGATATCATCTGGCTGCTCTCTGGTCAAAGAGTAGAGGGAGAAAGAGGGGAAGGAAATTTGGAGGCTAAGTCTATCGTGAAGTAAGGGTGATGGTGGCGGTGCGAAGGTTGTAGCAACAGAGACGGAGGGCGTGAGAGACTCAGGATATTCTGGAGCAAAGTCAAGGCGCTGGATCAAAAGACCATGTGGGCCATCGAGGAATGGAAAGTTAGTGACGACTCCTAGATGTTAGGCTTGAGCAGTTGGTAAAAGATTAGATGTTTACTAATCTGAGGAAGACCAGTATTTAAAAAAAGTGAGCACGGGTTAACAAAAATCAAAGTTTTATTTTGTCCGCATTAAGCTTGAGGTATGTATTTTACATGTATGTGGAGATGTTATCTCAGCTGCTTGGTACAGAATTGTCACTAAGATCCTGACGCTCACCTGCAGGATTAAGGAACACCCTGAGATAATATCACCAAAGCAACCACGCTCCGAGGTAATACCAGTGGA
>RJWJ010029266.1:0-20766 GCA_004363605.1 Indri indri
CCACCATTTTGTGAGGAAGCCCAACTAGCTCATGCAGAGAGACCACTTGAAGGGAAATTATGCCCCCACCTGAAAGCCACCATTACCCATCAGACATGTGAGTGAATGAGCTTTCAGAAAATCCTAGCTCCCAAGTCTTTGAGTCTTCCAGCTGAGAGAAGTAGCTCTGACAGTGCATCTTTGGAATTCCTGATTAAAATCAACTCTGAGAGATAGTAAATTATTACAATTGTTTCCTGACACTAAATTTTGTTTTGCAACCACAGCAACTGATATATCCCTAGACACCACCAGGTTTCTTTATAATGTGCTGTCACAGATGCTGAGATGTTTCCTTCATAGCATTCTTCAAGAGTCTGTAATTGTATATTTGCATGTTCAATTAATTTCCATCTGTTTCATTGGACTGTGAAATTTATGAGGGCAAACACCATACCCATTTTGCTCACCGACACTGTTCCAGAGCCTGGCATATAATATGTGCTCAATAAATGTGTTAAATGAATAGATCAATGAATGATCTTTCCCCCCTGTATGCTCCATAGACACCTTGTTCTTTTCATATACAAGCTCAAGTCATCATCTTTCTCTCCTGACTTGGTTCTCATCTTGCACCTTGGTGAAGGCACTATTACCTCTTCAGATGCTCAAAACCACTAACTTGGAAATCATCTTGGTCTTTCCCTATCCTCCTTCTCACTCTCATAAAAGACTCCAAGTCTTGTCCATTCTGCCTCTCAATACTTTCTCATCCCACCCTGACCCACCTTGGTTTAGTCCCTTATCATTTCTTCCCTGTATCAGGTCAATAGACTCCTGACCAGTTCACTTTACTCCAACTCATTATCCAAACTGGCAGGTTGACCTTTCCACACTGCATGTCTGAGCCTGTCACTCTTTGGATGAAAGTTGTTCACTGATTCCACGTTGTCCTTATAATAAAGTACAAAGTCCTTAGTAGCTTCCTCAAATCATTCGTGGACAGTGATGTGATATATATGAAACAAAACTCCTTGCTGTGGCCTATAGTCCCTCAATGATCTGGCATGACATGGTCTCTTTTCCTTTACCTCTCACTACTTTCGCCCCCCAGAACATGTGCTCTAAACACATCAAGATCTTTAGGCTTATACCAAATCACCTGTATTAATTTGGTTGCAAATGACAGAAATCCCACCTGTGCTAATTTAGGATTAATAAGAGCTCATTGACTCATAGAATCTAAGGAAATTGTTGCAGGGAGGGCAGGCAGAACAGAGTTCCCAGAAACAACTAGAACAAGGACTCAAGCAGCTTCTTCATCTCTCTACCTATTCCAATGTGTCAGCTTCATGTTCTCTCACTGCAGAAGAGCTTTCTCTGTGTTGTTATCTGTTGTTGCACAACAAACCATCTCAATCTTAGTGGCGTAAAGCATCAAGCATTTATTATTTCTATCTCTCATGGTCCTGAGGGTTACCTTGGCACAGCCAGTTGGCTCATCCCCCGTGGTTACAGTTTGCCTGATGATGGCTGCAGTTGAAGTCATCTTCCTTCCTCACACACCTGGCACCTGGGCTGGGGATGAGATATCTGGGGCTCCTCCAACATCTCTTTCTCTCCCACCATGTGGTCTCTCTACATGGTCTCTCCAGTACAACAATTGCAGGGTAGCCAAAATTCTTACACGGTGGCTCAGGGCTCCAAAGGTTGGTGTCTCAAGAGAAAGTGGTAGAAAATGCATAGTCTTTTTTAAACAGAACACTGGAAGTCACTTCTGCCATGGTCTATTCATTAAGTTAGTCAAAAAGCCTTGCCCAGGTTTGAGAGGAGGGGCCACAGATCCATCTCTTGATGGGAGGAGCATCATGTTTGAGAATCACCATGCTCTGCTACTAGAAATCTGATCTGTGACAATTCTTGGGTTTGTCATCTTACTCTTTTAGCACCACTTGGTTGTAAGTGAAAATCTTCAGGTGGGGATCCCTGGGTCCATATTGTATCAGGTGACCAAAGCCCAATAAACTCTAAGGGAGTGGAGTCTTCTAGAAACATGGCGGCTCCCTTATGTGGATGAGTGTAGCAGGTTTTGGAATGGAAGTGGTGCCAGGTAGACAGTACAATGAATGATTTGTATGTGGCTCCAAAATATGTACTTAGCACCTCCACACATGTGTTCAAGCTGTGCCTTTTTCCAGGAGCACCTTTATTTTTTTTCCTCACTGCCTCTTTGATCAGGTCTTTATTCAAAATAAGCTGTCCAAAATGATTTGACCTTTCTGGAATAAACAAATTTAAGAGTTTATGCAGTAGGCTTCTTTTCTTCTGTGGTAGGTTTCTTTTCTGCTGGTTTCTTTTCAGCTGCTGGTTTCTTGGTAGAGGCAGCCTTTTTTTTCCCACCAAAGGCTTTTTCTGCTTCTTAACACCAACAGGCTTTTTTCCTTTCTTCACTACAACAGGCTTCTTGCCTGCAACCCCTTTCTCATCTGATTTGGCCCATACTGCTGCAGCTGCCTTATCCACCCAAAGTTTGTGATTCCTGCCCTGGTGAAGAGTGGTATTCTGGTGCATGGTCTTTGCATATGGGTTTAGCTTCAATGTGATTCTCAGGTTTTTCAGTGGATTCTTCTTCAGGACTCTGCAATGAATCTTCTTGCATGGTGCTCGAAGAGCTCTTGGGATCTCTGGGCTTTTCAAGATTCTGCTAAGGTCTGTGTTGACCATCTTGTGCTTGGGAAGGTTGTAGTTACTCTTGAGGGAAGCAGTTTTATGCTTTTTTTCCTTCTCTCCATCCTGTTCATTCTTCTTTGTCTTCCAACTCTCAACTCAGGAACCTCTTGTCCTCCAACTCTCATCTTTGGGAAGTCTTCTCTTCCTTAGGTGTTTCTTCCCCCCATTCCCGAAGGTCTCTGCGCTTCCCTTCCTTCTAGCATTAATTACACTAGCTCATAATCCACCCTCCCCCTTCCTTCATCTGTCTCCCTCACCCAGCCCTTTGCTTCTTTTGGGTAAAGCATGCATTCCTAGTGCCTAGTTCAGGGTCTGGCAGTTTGTAGGTGCTTGATAATTGCTCTTGGAATGAGTGAATTAATCTGAACACTGAGGAAGCTGCCCCCAAAATGAACTGCTCTTTTCCCTGGTGTGAGCAGATGGCCCAGCTGCTGTGTGCTGGGGCAGGAAGAGGCCAAATTTCCCTACAGCTGCCCAGGGGTGGAGCGTCTACAGGCTGTTTTGGGAGTCCTAAGCCGACCTGACAGATGGTGGAGGGCTGAAGGCTCCCTGGTCCATAGGCTGCTGAGGGGCCGCAGGGAGCATGAAAACATCTGGGAGAGGAGGATGTTCTGGGGAAAGCATCCATGCCAGGTGTTGAGCTTCATGCAGATGCAACCACCGGTTCTGGGCTGGGGTTTCTGACATCTGCTTGTGTGAGGGCTTGGGGTCAGAGGGCCATGAGAGACAGCACTGTGAGTAGGCTTGATTGTTTGGATTAAGCCCCCCAAACCAGAGATTTAGGGGCCAGACAGACACAATAACAACGGGAGTGGCCATTTATGGAGTATGTATTATGTGCCAAGCACTATGTTACACTCGGTGCTGTGTGTAAACTGCTTTTAACCCTATGAGGTAGGAACTCCTATGAGTTCTATTTTATAAAAGAGATCAAAGTTCAGAGAGGTAAAGTATTAATAACTAGTCCAAAGCCTCACACCTCATAAACAGGAGAGCTGGGATTTGAATCCATGTGTCTGACTGTACGGGCTAATCTCCAACCTCTGTACTCTGATTAGAAGGGCTCAGGATCCCAGTGGGGGATGGAGGGCTGTGACTCCTCCAAATACAGGTTCTGGGAGAAATTTGGCTAAGACGTAGGGTCTATGTCTTTCTGGGTGATTGGGCCCAGTAGACTTAACTCTGCTCCCCAAAGGAGACCCGAATCAAGGATTTGGGTGCATGTTGTTTTTTTAAGGAGGTGACTCCAGGAAGCACAGTGAGACAGTGGGGATATGAGACCAGGAAGGGAAGGCAGACAACTAAGGGGGTGTTAATAAGCCTGGCGGGACAAGGGGCTCAATCTCTCTGAGGAACTATGTAGAACACACCTTGTAATTGCCCCACAGATGGGGAGGAAGCTGGGTGTTTGTCCACAATTCCGGTGCCTTGTTCATTGTGGGCTGTTTCTAGGGACATGATCTCCCTGCCTCTTCCAGACTGATCCTCCCCACCCAGTGTGAACTGAGCCTGATTCTGGGCAAGATGAAACACTCAGGCAGAGAGATGGGAGTGACTGAGGTAGGAACCCACTGGCAAGTATGGAATCTGTTTACTGAAGCTGCAGGTGACCTTTGAGGTTGCATTGAAATGAATGATGGGGCAAGGTGCCAACAGTGTCAGCTACACTGGCCCTACCTGTTAAAGCCCCCTTGAATCTGTCCTCCCTCCCTCAGGCATTTCTGGAAGCTTCCAGGGGGTGTCTTACATGTGCTGTCAAACAAGCTTGGTCAGTTGTTGCCTCCTCCTCGGGGTGTTGCTGAGCACTGACATTTCCCTGGGCCCTGCAAAGCCAGCAGGTGCTGCCTCATTCTTTCTCTGAGTATTAGTGGGTCCATTAGACTCTCATTCCTAGGCAATACCTGCTTCCTGCTGGGCATTTCCGCTATACCTGCTACTGTCTATAGTTTTGTCTATTTTAAAACCATAATCCCCCTGCCCCTGCCTCATGTAGAACAAAAACTTGAGACCTCTTGAGAAGTTGGGGTGGGACCTCTGAGAAACCACCACCACCATGTTGTACTGCAAATACCCCAAATTCTGATTGGAAGCTAGCAGTGGATCTCCCACCTTCCCTTCAGCCCCAGCACAATGAGATACATGGCCACAGGCACAGATGGTCCAGGGAGCTCCAAACCTAGCAAATGGGTCAGGACAATCCCCAGTACATTTACTTTGTACTTATCTTCAAAATGAGGGCATTGGAAACAAAGTACGAGGGAAAGTCATTGGGGTAGTTCACGCTCATTATGATGACTGATACTTAGGGGTTTACAGAATCATTCCTTCATTTATGTGATTGATATTGACTGAGTACCTGCCATGTGCAAGACACAATACTAATTATTTCATTGCATGTCCAGTAAGTCAGGCAAGAGGTGAGACAAAGGGCCCTGATAGGACAGGAAGGTAGGGAGTCAGCTGGACAGAAAGGGCACTAAATTCTTGGTACCAAGGTTCCAAGGTAGCCCTCAATGATTATTGCCTCCTGGTAGTCACATTCTGGTATTTGCACAATAAGAGACTACTGAATGGGGTTAATCTGCGTAATCAATGATATATTGTGAAAATGATAGAATGTGACTCCTGAGTTTAGATCAGACAAGACATCATGGGTTCCATCTTGCTCTCTCTCAGATCACTTACTCTGGGGGACATTGTGAGGACATTGAAGCAGTACAAACACAAATGCCATATAAGTGAGACAACTTGGAATTGGGTTCTCTAGACCCAGTCCAGCCTTCAGATGACTGCAGCCCCAGCCAACGTTTGACTGCAACCTCATCAGAGACTCTGAGCTAGAACTGCTCATCTAAACCACTCCTGAATTACTGGCCCACAGAAACTATGTGAGATAATAAATATTTATTGTTGTGTTAAGCCACTAAGTTTTGGGCTAATTTGTTATGCAGCAATAGATGACTGACAGAGACTTTGGTATCCAGAAGTGGGCACTTCTTTGACCCACCTATGGGAATGGCTTTGAAAATGGTTGCAAAAGATGAAAGGACTTTGAGGAGCATGTTAATGAAAACCCAGAGTGCCTTGAACAAACTTAATAGAAGCCCTGATGGCCTTGGAGGAGGATGTTGGTGAGGGATTGAAAGAAAATGAGGAAACGTTACTGAGAGCTGAAGGGAAGGGGATCCTTGTCATGCAGCGGCATGGAGTTCAGCAGCACTGTCGCCCACAGTGATGTGAAAAGTAGAAAATGCACCTAACTGGGTGTTCTAGCTGAGGAGATTTCCAGGCAGAGTGTTGAAGGGGCTACCTGATTCCTTTTTGCTCCTTTTAATCAAATGTGAGAGAAGAGAGATCAGCTAAAGGAAGGACTGTTAAATAAGAAGGACCCAGGACTGGCTAGTTTTGAAAATTTTCAGTCTCTTCAGATGGCAAATGATGCTAAAATTAAGGAATAGATCCCAGGCAAAGATAAAATTTGAGGAACTTCTGGGAAAACATAGTCTAAAGATGATATTCGAGGTGTGGCTATAAAATCCTTTGTAAAGACCTCAAGTATACCTAAAGTGGTGCCTCAGAGAACCATTTAGTAAATAAAAATGGCTAATAAGAAGCTTAAAGGTGTTGTCTCTTAGAAGTCTCAGCAGTAGCCCAAGATAGACAAGAGCTTATCTTGAAGAGGTTTGTATTCTAAATGTTGCCCTTTGTCTAATGAAATGAACTCCAATTAGTTTCATAGGAGAACCACATTTCTTTTAAGAGAAATGTATTGGCAAAAACACTGCCTACTCAGAATGTAAGGAACAGAAGTAGTACAAAAAGAAAGGGATCTTTTTTGCAGCCTACCTCTGCAAACCTCTCTTTCCAGAGGGGAAGCACAGTCCTGGCCTCTGGCCTTTCTTGAGAGACTGTCTCTGTTCCTGCCGTGCATGAAGAATATGCAGCTCCCCATTTTCCTGTGGGCCTCGAGCTCCTCATCCTTAGTACCTAATTCTAGCTGCAGTGCCTTGTGAATCCTGAGCTTCAGCCACCATTCAAAATTATTAATATGAAATTTTCCTCCATTCCTAGTAAAGAGATTTGAATATTATTTCTGAGCATGAATATGGATATTTTAACACTTTAAGCACTTTATGTGCCATTTCTGTGAGTTTGGAAAAGAAGGGTAGGTTATTCTGTGACCTGGAAAGCACTCCATTAATGCTTAACTGGCATTATATCATTTAATTCTCACAATAACCCTGCCAGGGTACTCTTACTATCCTCACTTTTTAAATGAGAAAACTTAGGCTCAAAGAGATTAAATGGCTTGTCCAAAGTCATTCATCTAGTAAGTAGTAATAGATTTAGGATTCAAACCCAGGAAATATGACTCCAATCCCATGTCTTTAACTACTACCATATACTACAGAACTTCTCAGAGCCCTTAATATGCTGGTGGGTGTTATGAATGTCCAAGAACAGTTGTGCATAATTTCCCAAATTGATCTTATTTATTCTGTACCTGTTAAGTTTCTTTTGCTATGAGGGTTCTAAAGATATATTTTGGGAAATATTGCAGGGATTGAGCAGGATATAAGTTGTGGAGAAGTTGTTGATGTGGGCTATGCAATAGTCAGCTTTTGGTAGGTAAGGCTGTGGTAACAAATAGCTCCTCAAATATCAGTGCCTTATTAAACAACAAAATTTTATTTCTCTTTAATGTTGCATGTTAGCAGATGCAATTTGGCTGCAGCTTTGCTCTATATTTCTTTCATTTTGGAACCCAGGGAGAATGAATGATCCTAATCTAGAACATGCTATTATCATGACAAAATGAAAGAGCAAAAGATCTGGTAGAAACCTGTGACACGTCTTAACTTCTGCATGGACATGGTATATGCCACCTTTGCTCAGTTGCCATTGGTCAAAGCATGTCACACGGCCAAGCCCAAAGTCAATGGGATGGAAATGTATACTCCCTTTATAGGTAATAGAAGAGTAAATAATTCCAACAATAATACAAGCCACCACAGAAAATGGAACCACTGAGAACCCATTTTCAGAGTGGAGGGAATTTGGAAGTTGTGTTATCAAGGTTTTAGGAAAAGCATCAGGAATGTGCAAGTGAGAGATAACAGAAACATGTGGGGTGAGGATGTTTATGGTTTCATGTGGCCTCATACATCAGTAATGGAGTCCACCCAGACTGGGACATGATGATGGAGGACTGTGGGGGTCCCTGGATATCCCCTCTGATACCAGCACCTGCCCCCACCCCCAGCTAAAGAAGTGTTGCTGGCTTACTTATCCTCCAATGCCTTACACATTCAAAGAGCTCTTCCAACCAATTTTTGGAATATTTTTATATTTCTTCATTTACTTTCCTTCCCCGTTTCAATTGCTCCCTAATCAGCAGCTGATGATGCTCACCCTGTAACCTGAATGTGATGTCATCTTTGGTACCGTTCGAGAAATAGCACTTAGCAGTTGTTAAGTAGGGGAGTCCATTTTTAGAACACCGCCTGCTTATCTTCTCCCTCTTTACAAAGGTGATCAAGATTTATTTTTACTTGGGTGAAAACAGCCTTCATTGATTTCTGCTCCCCGCTGAGATGGGAGGACACCAGCATTAGTCAGGGAGGAGGTTAACCCTTTTCTTACTGCCACTGAGGCGGCTACACAATACCCCCTTGGGCATGCATTAATACAATGGAAAAACGGGGTCCACATCGTCCTGTTTTGTACAGAAGCAGCAAACCCCGAAATCAGATAATGTGACCTGTGTGTGCTCAGTATGGAAGTGATTTTGAGGATCCCAGCTCTTGGGAGGCTTTTCCTGGATGACTACCAGGGTGGAGTGCGACTTACTCCAAAGCAGCTCGTACTGTGGGCCTCCCATTCTCTCAGTCCGGGATCCGTACTTCTTCCCTCTCCTACCCTCTACACCCTGGCGCCTCCGCATTCCGTGTCCTTGTCTCACAGGAGACACTGCCACATTTTTAGGTGTTATAGGAGCACTGCGCTTTCAAGCACCAAATATTAGTTTCCTATTGCTGCTGTAACAAGCGTGCAGAACGCATCTCTTTACCTTTTCCAGCTTTTACAGGCTGTTCACGTTCTGTGGCTTGTGGACCCTCCCATCTTCAATCCAGTAAATCTTTCTCATGATTCCATCTCTCTAGTTCTGATGCTTTTGCCGTCCTCTCCCCATTTGGGGACCCTTGTGATTAAATTGGGTCCATCTAGATAATCCAGGATAATCTCCTTCCCTTAAAGTCAGCTGATTAGCACCTTTAATTACACCTGCAATCTTAATTCTCCCTTTGCCGTGTAACCTAACACATGCACAGGTCCTGAGGGTTAGGACGTGGGTATCTTTGGGAGGCGATTATTCTGCCAACCACAACACCTAAATCTTTTGCCCTTGTCAACTATGCAAATGGAGATGATTTTTTTTTTTTTATCTGCTTGAAGATCCTTAGGGGTCAGGGACGTAAGAGAAATATGTAGTGTACCACACAAACAATTTCAAATTAATCTTGTGATACTGATTCTGAAGAGTTCTTTGACCACTGCAACAGTGTGGATTTTCTCTGGCTACACTCTCCTTGTAGTTCCCAGCCTCCTATTTAGATGGATGGTTAATATTTCCATGTCCTGAGTCATCTCTCCCCATCCCTAATTTTTTCAAAAAATTCACAGTCTTTCTGCTCCTTTATACAGAACAATTTGTTCTCCGGTGTCTCTACCCCTATATTCAGCTCTGAGACTACCTCCACTCCCTAACCCTGTCTTTATTTCAATTTTTGATAGTTTGGCATTCATTTTGGTTTTTAAACTGTTGCATTAAATATTACTTATCTTGGTTACTGAGGTTTTGTTTTTTTTGGTGCCCTTTTAAATTTTGCAGTTAAGGTGAGTGCTTCACGCTGGTCTGGGCCCTTCGCTCCTACACCTGCCTCATTCCTGTCCCCATCACACCTGTCAGAGGCAGCCTCTGGCAACAGGTTTTTGTGTATTATTCAACAAGTGTATGCCTGCGTTAGATATCAGTTTCAAACAAATGTAAGCATACTATTCTCTGTTCCACAAAAGGCTTTTGTCTTCACTTAGTGTCTTAAAATCTCTTCAAAAAGGTTGACATATAGATTAACTTCATGCTTTGTAACACAGCTCAGCATCTTTACTTTCTGATATCTTCCTAATGGTTTGTAATGAAGCTGTATTTCTTCTGTAGGAGTAAAAGTAGAACATTTAAAATAGTAGTATACATAATAGAACATTTAAAATAGTAGTAGAAAGAATAGTCATAACATTTGTCGAGGGGTTACTTAGTGGCAGCACTAAGTAAGTCTTTATGCATTATTTTATTTAATCTTCTTGGTAACCACGTGGGACAGGGAGTCATTATTGTACTTTATAGATGAGGAAACTGAGGCTTAGATGAATGAAGCAACTTGGCTCAATATATCACATCCGCTATGTGGTAGAGTCAGAATTTGAATGCAGATTTATTTTCCTTCAAAGACTGTTCTTTTAGCCATAACTTGTTAATGTTTCTAAGTATGTATCAAGGCCTATTCTTTAAAAGACCCAGTAAAAGCCACTGAGTCACATAGGGATGAGCATGACCAGAGCCTTGTGTGAACAGCTAAATGATGATAAAATTTAACAATCACAGAGGACAGAGTTATAAGAAATTCCATGGGGGACCACTCCCATTAGATGGGCATTTACCCTGTGCCCAAAGTGGCATAACTATTACAGCCAGGGAGCAATATCAGGGTCTAGCACTGGGCCAGGAAAAAGGATGGGGAATCACTGTTCCTGAGGCTGTGCCACAGTGGCTGGGTTCAGAGGAGTTTCTAGTCTTGGTTTCGTATTCCAGAATGGCAGAACTTTAAGGCTAGTGTTGAACTTTGGCCACAAATCCAGGTGATATATCTCTCTCTGTCTCTGTCTCTGTCTCTGTCTCTGTCTCTGTCTCTCTCTCTCTCTCTCCTTTCTGTTAAATCTTCTTTTAAAGCCCTATTGTCCTTTCTTTTGGTGCAAATTGGCAGACCATCCCAACCAACTGGAAGATGTTCTAATAATTTTGAATCACCTTCCTGGGCTCAGGTTCCAGATTTCAATCCCTTTCTTCCCAGAAGGATTTTTGGTTCCTTGACAGATTGATTCACGTCTCCTTACCAAGATGTTTCTGCACTTTTAGGAGCACTGGGAAAAGTACTTTTGTCAGGCCAGGAGAATCCCTGTTACACCTTTCTCCAGGCTAAAGTATCTCCTCTGACCTAATTTGCATAATTTAGAGGGTACCCAAGTAAGTTCCCAGTGCTAAGAAGGCAGAGAGCTGCCGAGTGCTTTGCTGGTCCACCTTGCAGAGCAGAGTCCTCAGCTGCTCTTGGAGAGAATTAAAGGGTTGCTGCCTTACCAAGTGACCCCTTGTACCCGAATTGACTCTGTGTGTCTTTATGGGATGATCTCTCATCACTCACCCTGTTGATGGCCATGATGTTGCCCCTGGGGTCTTGAACACAACCTAGAGCCCATTTTACACCCATGTGAATAAGCAGAGTGAAGTTTATTCAATAAATACAAGTTTTCACTAAGTCCAGGTATCCCGGGGAAGCCATAGGGAAGAGGTGAGCTTGGAAAATGGGCAGGATTTTGGAAAGTGGGGTTGGTAATAAGGGCCCTGAAAAGGAGGAATGCCATAAATAGAGGTGTGGGCGTGAGAGTAGAAAGGACTCCAGTCCTCGAGCAGGTTATGAATCTGGGAGTGGAGGCCTGCTGCTGCCTCTATGGCCTCAGTAGGGGACACTGTTGTGCCCTGTCCTGAGTCAGATAAAAAACAAGTCTGGGTTTTTAAGTAAGAAGAGACTTTGTTCAGCTACTGATTTATGAGTCGAAAAATGGGAATTTGGAGAGTCTTTCTTTGCCTGGCCCTGTCATAGGTAACCATGGGGGTCCTCTGGGTGTCTTATCTAAGACATGTGGGGAAGGGAGGGCCTTTGCAATAAGCTGTTTTCTGAAACACAAAAGGGTGATGGGATTTTTTTTTTTTTAACCTTCACTGTTTTCCAAGATTTCAGGGCTCAGATAACGTTCAATATTGTCACCAGATTCTGATGGAACCTTTTTGCCAGCTCTGTGTGTCCAGCTTTTGTGGGCTTTGCTATTGACTTCTTACTCCTGTGACCTCTTCGACCCCTTCAGAGGATTGCCCTTGGGCACAGGAGCCCACGGGGGTGGAGGTGGGGTTCCTCTGCCACAGCCAGAAGTGCCTGGGAGTTTGTCCTCTGCCCCACACTTTGGCCCACGGCCCATGAATGACTGGTACAGAAGCCCAGCTCTGGCGCCTGAAGCTGGACGCAGTGTAAGGAGTGACTCATGCTCCAGAGCTCCCTGCGGGGCCAGGCTGGGGCTGAGGCTTCCCCTGAAATTGCACCTTTGTTCAGCTTCTTTCCCTTTTCTGTCTCGCTTCCCCCACTCCCTCACTGGTTTCCTTTTGGAGCACTTCTTTAACAGTCCCCCTACACTCACATCCTTAGCTCAGGCAGGCACTGCTCCAGGGAGAACCCGACCTAAGACAGCCTCAGTTTTCCCACCTGTAGAGTGAGGCCTTGGGGTAGACTGTTGCTTTTACGGCTTGGCTTCAACTCAGATCCCTTTCTGCACATGAAGCTCTATGAGGACGTCCAGAGGGTCAAACAGATAGAGGGGGCTGCTGAAGCTGGTGTGGGCAGAGGCCCCGCATTCCCTCCCCACCACCCCAGCCACCTTCTCATCTTCAGTAGCAGCCCTGAACTTCCCTGTGGGTGCTGCACCTCCACCTACCTTGCCGGGGTCCCATGGGTGCAGTGTGAAAGCTCTGGCCTGGAAGGTCATGCCCTCCAGCTCAGGCTCCACGATCTCCTTGGCATCGAGTGGTGGTGACTGCTATTGCAGGCTTCAGGCTGGGAGTGGCCGTGAGGGCTCCTGCACCCAGGGCGCTCCTGACGGCGTTGCCAGCGTCCTCACTGGAGCCTTTTACCCCACCGGCAGTGTCCTCCCGAAGGCAATGCTTCTGGCCAATCCTACGGTGCCATAGTCTACCCTGAGACCTCAAGTTTGCAATGAGGTTATCATAGACTGGAACCCTACAGAGCTCCTGGTTATTGCTTTGAATTTGTGCTCATGGATTTAACTCCTGGTGATCCAAAGACAAGCATCTGTGGGGTGGAACTCCAGGAGCTGGCTTCCTAGGAGCGAATTGGGTGGTGCAGCCTCAGGAGGTGTGTGAGGGGCTCCATTCAGCTCAGTGAGCACATGCCTTGCTCAGCTGAGACACTGGCTGTGGCAGACATGGAAGAAAAGGCGCACAGACAGAGTTGCTTTGAGCATTAGAAGGGTCTGTGCAGTTATAGACACGCTCGGTGGATTTTCTTCTCTCTTCTTGTTGAAGATAATGGCAGCAACGTTACTGATCCCTTTAACATTACTGAGGTCCTATTACGTACCAGGCATTGTGCTAAAATCCTCTAACTTTCACTATAGCTCTGGGAAATAAATTCTGTTCTTATTCCCATTTTACAGATGAAGACACTGAGGCTTAACAATCTGTGCAAGGCCGCACAGCTAATGCATTGGAGCCGGGTTTTAAACCCAGGCAGTCTGACCCCAGACCATCCCCTCCTCCCAGTAGGCACGCTCTGATGCCTCCTGTGACACACGCAGAAGATGGCCTGTGTGCACACGTGTTTGTGTGTGTATGTGTGTGTGTATGTGTGCGTGCACACTGTGTGCAGGACTGGGGAGGCAGGGGAGTTAGAGCTTGAGTAGGAAGGAGAGAGGAAATACGTTCTCTTTGCTGCGTGTGGGCACTGTGACTCCAGTTAGGCACAGCGCTGGTCTGTTCTAGCTCATTTTTATGTTTTTATTTAGAAGCTTCAATACCAGAGCCGATGGCAGAAAACGTGCAGTAAAACGCGGAGAGGCCGCTGGGTAATGGCCCCCGTAAAGTGTTAATTGCCTATTGAGACTGCAGACTTTGCCGATGCTCCGGAATCTGAGCTATTGACAGGCCCTTATTTATTTCAGGCCCACAAAGCGGGCTCCTCCTCCGAACAGGCTTCTAATCAGTCACGCTTCCCTGGGCCCGCCAAGAAGCGCCAGTCGATAAGTCTGTTCGCTGCCTTAACCCTTTGAAGCCGGCGGTGTGGTCTGTGGGTCTGGCTTACCCAGATGCCTCATCCCAAGGGAACCTCCATGCAGGAGGGTCTTGGACAAAAGCCCCCATGGATCAAGCACTGACTCTGTGCTGGGTTCCCAGCTGGGCCCTTTCCGTGTGTTATATCTGATCCTTACCACGTGGAGAGGTGGGCAGGGTCCATCTGTGGGGACAGCCCAGGCTCAGAGAGGTTGAGCGGATGGCTTGTTACTGTGATTATATTGCAGACCACTATGGGCTAAATTGTGCTCCCTCCAAATTCATATGTTGAAGCTCTAACTCCTGGCTCCTCAAAATGTGACTCTATTTGGAGATAGGGCTTTTAAAGGGGTGATCAAGTTAAAATGAGGTCTTAAGGTGAGGGTGAGCCCTAATCCACTCTGACTGGCATCCTTATAAAAAGAGGAAATTTGGACACAGATATACACAGAGGGAAGACCCACTTGAAGACTCAGGGAGAAGGCAGCCATCTGTGAGCCAAGCGGGGAGGCCTCAGAAAAAACCAACCCTTGACCTTGAACTTCAAGCCTCCAGAATTGTGGGAAAGTAAATTTCTGTTACTTAGGCCTCCCACCCTGTGTCATTTTGTTATAGCAAACCCAGCAGACTGGTGCACACACTCAGGACATGCACATGACCACTCTAGGTGTGCAGACTCTTTCCTCTGGACTTGCAGCTCCAGCTAGGCTGAGAAGCAGGAAGTGGGCAATATTATCTCTTTGCAATAGGCTTGCTCTTAGATTGGGTCCTAAAAGGGCTTATACCTGTATGTTAGGAAGAAAGGGGGAGCCAGACTGGAGATTGGGATTTTAAGTGCAAAAAGAAATCACTGACTTTTCTAAGCAGAGACAGTAACACAATCAGACTTCCCTTTCTAGAAGAAAAGGCTACTCTGGCTCCTATGCATAGAGAATGGGTGGGAGGACGCAAGGATGAAGCAAGGAGAACCCTGAGGAGGCTGCCACACTCCAGGCAAGAGGGGAAAGTGGCTTGAGTGGGAGTGGTGGCAACGTAGAAGGGAAGAGGTGGACATAGCATTTGAAATACATTTTGGAGATGGAACGGATAGGAACTTGAGGATGGATTGGAGGTGAGAGGAGGGTTGACAGGGAGGATGCTCTGGTTTCTGGCTTGAGCGACCCAGCCATTGCGGGAGCTATTTAGGAGGAGGGAAGATACAAAGAGGAGTTGAGTGGGCAGCATGTGTTTGTTTGCTTTAAATGGGCTGTCCGCTGGAATGCAAGCTCCGAGAGGGCAAATTTATTGACTGAAGGTTGTATGGATCCATTCATTCCTTCCCATGCCTCGTGCACACATACGATTTTTGTATGAACCGGTAATAGCGTAGCTTCCCTTTCTATATCAGAACCAGACTATATTTTATGTCGAGGGCAACGTCTGATTTTGCTAGTCCTCTTCACTCAAAGCCCTGAAACTAGCCCTGCCCTTCCCTGTGGTTGCCTTTTTCAATTTACATTTGACCTTGTAATTTCTAGATAAGGTGTGTTTTTTATTGTGTAGTAAAATATCTATAACATAAAGTTTACCATTTTAACCCTTTTAAAGCCTACAATTCAGCAACATCAAGTACATTCGCAATGTTGTACAGCCATTATTACTATCTAGATCCGGAAATTTTTAGCCACCCCAAAAAGAAACCCTGAACCCAATAAGCAGTCACTCCCCACTCCCCCACCCTAGCCCCTTGCCCCTGGCAAGCACTAATCTGTTTTCTGTCTCTACGGATTTGCCTACTCCGGACATTTCATAGAAATGGAACCATACAGCATGTGGCGTCTGTGCCTGGCTTCTTACACTTCGCATACTGTTTTAAAGGCTTGTCAACATTTACCACCCACTGATACAAGTTGCAGCATGCATCAGCACTTCATCACTTTTTATGGCTGAGTAATATTTCATTGTATGCATAGACCACATTGTGTTAATCCATTCATCAGTTTTGGAACATTTGGGCTGTTTTTACGTTTTGCCTGTTGTGAATAGAGCTGCTATGCACATTTGTGGACAAATTTTTGTCTGGACACTTGGTTTCAATTCTTTGGGATATATACCTAGGAGTGTAATGGTCTTTAGCTTCATATGTTTAATGCCTGGTGACATTTCCATCTGGATATCACACAGGCACCTCAAACTTAGCATGTCTGAAGCCAAACACACCAACTTCTTCCCTTATCCTTGTAATAGCTCCATTTCCTGCTTCTGTCTCAGTGAATGACACTGCCATCTGATCAGCCATCGGCAGGCCATCATCTTTGCCCTCTCAAGGAGGGTCCTATTATTTAAGCGTGACCATGAGCAAGCTACCATTCTCTCTATACCCTGGCTTTGTGTCTAGAAAGTGGGAGGCAATCTCATTGGGAGTGAGTGTGCAGATGAAATGAGATGACAATCTCTGTTTATCTCCACCACTACCTCTGTCTCTAATCTTAGCAGAGTGTCTGGGGCGCACCATGAGCACAACATGTATCATTATCAACATGGGATTTTTTGGGTGGGGTGTGTTACATCCTGTGGCACTGGTGTTTCATGGAACACAGAGGAAATGGTGAACTGTAGCAAACATTTCCAAACGTGCTCTTGCAACTGGCAGCATCAGCAGTACGTCAGTTCTATGGAATATTGAGGGGTAGAGCCCAGGAATCGGCACAATTAACAAATGCCCCAGGTGATCTGGGTACTCAGCCAAGTTTGGAAATGACTGCATTTAGCTAATTACATTCTTTTATTAGTAAATGCCTTAGAAACATTGGTAATTTCAATCAAACCTGCATTTTGCCATTTTCCTCCCTACACCTAACAAGAGCATCAACCCCTGAACCTCTCACTACTCCTGTTGAACTTGGGGCAGCCCTCCATGTCTGGTCCCCATCGGTGTTGTCCTTTATCACGTTGTGTCTTTGCTATCAGGACTGAAAGTATCTGGATGTTAAATTAAAAATCACTTAGACAAACCACTGGCCATCATGTTGGGTGCTGTGTGACTCACCTCGTATTGTCCTTTGGAATGTGTGGCTGGTCCTGCCCAGGCATAGGTCTCACTGTGCAGGGCATAGGTTCAGAAAGCATTAGTGATGCAGGGAGATGTTAACTAGTATTTTGTGTACAAATGAGCTTGGAGAATACAGGGTTAAGCAAAAGGACTCAGCTTCCTTTTCTGCAAAACTTCTCAGGGCCTTGAACATGCATAACAGGCACTGGATATCCTAAAGTGCAAATGAACTACGACTGCAAGTGACCCAGACTGGACAAGGAGAGAGGCCTCCCAAGAGGCAGGGTTTCTGGGTGGTTAGTGTCAGACATCCTGATCTATTTTGTCAGGGGCAGGAGCAGAGCTTTGGGGAACCCTTCCTTAGAAGCTGTGCTGAAGAAGGGGTCCACAGGGGAAAGTGGGGGTGTGAAGGGGGGTGAGGGTGTTGGACATCAAGATCTATCCATTGATCCATTTGGATCAATATCTGTCAATATCTTTATGTCCCAACCATCTGGCTCCCGCTCTGGCTCTGAAAAGCACCGCTTTGGTTACTGATGTTCTGGAGCACTGTCAGACCGTCCAGCGACCCGGACGCCGGGCCTGCCCTCCTGGCATCCACCACCACTGCCACACGTATGTCTCAGCCGCACCGCTCATAGTGCTGAATTGTACGCACATCAGTTTTCTCCATCATGAGCTACTCAAAGGCAGGTCCTGTGCCTTCTTCTTCTCTCTACCCCACCTCCTAGCAGAGCTCCAGGCACACACATTGTGTTGCTCAGAGTTTGTCAGTTTCATCAAGCCACTGGGATGCTCTGTTTAGTAGGAAAGGGGGAGAGAGGAAGCAGGCAAGGGAGGAAGAAAGCCTGAGAGGCAAGGCGGCTTGTAAGTTCTCAGGGGCTGGGAGGACTCAGGAGAGGGCTCTAAGCCCCTGGGGCTGCACAGCCCATTTCTCTGCAGATCGCCACCACTAGAGAGCACAGCACACCTAGGAACCAGGTCTGCCAAGTGCCTGGCGCTGGCCCAGCCCAGCTCCGCTCAGCTCCCCCCACCTCTCCTGGCAACACCACTACTTGAAGAGGGGATTTGGATGAGGCTCAGCTCTGCCTCAGACACTTTGCAATCTTAGCCCTAATTAAAACACCACAGACGGTTTGAACCTTGCATTAAAATTTGATGAGGAATTGATCAGCCAAGCAAACAGGAAATTTAGCTGTGAGTGAAGGTAATGTTTGCTCAAATGTGTAATGAGGCCCACGGGGAATATTTGTGGGGACCTCAGTTATGTCTGGAGCTGCCCCTGCTCTTCAATTTCATCTTCCCCATTTGCCTTCTCCCCCCAAAAAACATCCCAGGATGCTTCCAGAGGGAATAGGCAGCACTGGAGAAATTTGGGTTTGATAAGAATTTCCTTTGAAAATCCCAGGAAGTATAAAATTCTCAACAGCGTACTGGAAAAATAACATACGAAGGAGTCAGTCTTGGCTGGGGGTCCTGGCTCTGACATTTGCCAGTTGGTGTTCTTGGTTTGCAATCATTGATTTAATGATTAGTCATTGAATATCTGCTATGTGCCAGCCACAGGCTAGACCCTGGGCATAGGCTGGTGTGCAAAATAATCTGGGCTCCTGACTCTATGGGTGTACAGTTGACTAAGAGAGGCCACGAGTCTTGATTTCCCCATCTGTAAAATGGGGATATTTGTATGTTATCACGTGGGGTTGTTGGATGAATTACATGAGAAAACGTATACAAAGTACAGAGGACAGGGCTTGCATATATGCATCAAATGAAGGTTCCTCTGTGTCCTTCCTCCCCATAACCTGCATCTGAAGTCTGCACAAGGCTTTTAATCTGTTCAATGTATATGTCTCTGAAAGTGACCTGACTTGATACTCACTCACTTTTATGTTCACCACTGGTGGGTGTCACTGAGACAGAGGGTAAAGCACATTGTAATATTTACCAGCATTAGAATTGGATCAGAAGTTCTCTCAGGAAGACCAAATAGCAAGCATCCTTGGGTTATCTGGGATTAGGAGTCTCTGATTTGAGAATATTGCTCCAAAGATTTGGAAGAAATACTAGAAGCTTAAAACTTCCTTTAGATGTGCCCATGATAGGTCAACTGGGAGACTAGAGGAATCTGGAGTGATTTTCCTTCCTCTCAGGCTTTCATGAGGACATTTCATCCTCTTCATCATCCCCATCCCATCCAATGCCCCTTGTCCACCACCATTTCTACTCATCTCTACCCCGTCATCATCCACTCCCTTCATTGCCACCAGCATCTTTAATATCATTGCCATCATCTTTATCACAAAATATCCCCATCATTGGTTTGGTAGCTGCAACCAGATCTGACTGGCCTTTCTTCTATCCATGGGCTTATAAATAAGTTGATTCTGTTCACTAAATTGATAGGATAACCCCCTTTCCTTGGTTTTGAGATGCATGCTCCCTACCTTATGTGTTTTAATGTTTCTGAATTCAGAATGTACCCCACAAAAATGCCAAAAGACAATTTCCGGCCCCAGGTAGAAGAGTGAGTTGTGACAATATTGTCATTGCTATAACATTCTCTTGGGATAGATCGTTGGATTTTCAAAGACAGAAGAGCCTGGGTGACCAATTACTATGTCCTGGAGAACTACCACTCACAGGTACATAAGATCTAACTAAGCAGTGACTGATTTTCAAGTGTTTGAGTTCTGTTAATATGGAATTTCACTGAAAGAATAGCAAAAGCTTGAATTTAACCAGATAAAAAAGGGAGACGAACCCCTGGTATCTTTCAATATGTTTCAGATGATAATGTCACTCCTAAAATTCCTAAAATAGCCAGGATATGGAGCTTAGAATCAGAGGAAACCACATGTCACCCTGACGCTAAGCATAACTGCCCATGGCCAGAAAGGATCCACTCAGAAGACCTGCGGAGCAGTGAATATCATTTTCAACTATCTTGTTACTATGCACTGGATATTTTTCATTTAATTATAAATGTCTATTGTGATCTCTGGAAAAGCTACACTTTTATATATATTTATTTTATATCTTATCTAACAATATATAATAAATTCTATTATTAGTTTTTCAAATTCTTGTATTACTTATGTTTTCTAAATTTAAAATAATAACAGTTGCAAATAATATCTATTTTGACTATTTTAAATAGTTAACCACCTATTTTTTTCATTTTTTTTTATTTCAGCATATTATGGGGGTACAAATGTTTAGGTTACGTATGTTGCCCTTTCCCCCCATGCCCCCCAATTCCGAGTTTCAAGCATGTCCATCTCTCGGATGGTGAGCATTGCACTCTTTGTGTATGCACATACCAGTCCCCCCTTCACCCCTCCCACCCCTCCCGACATCCAATAGATGTTATTCTTATATGTACACTTATGTGTTGATCAGTTAATACCAATTTGATGGTGAGTACATGTGGTGCTTGTTTTTCCATTCTTGGGATACTTCACTTAGTAGAATGTGTTCCAGCTCTATCCAGGAGTATACAAGAGGTGTTATATCACCATTGTTTCTTAAGGCTGAATAGTACTCCATGGTATACATATACCACATTTTATTAATCCACTCATATATTGATGGACACTTGGGTTGCTTCCACATCTTTGCAATTGTGAATTGTGCTACTATAAACATTCGGGTGCAGGTGTCTTTCTTATAGAGTATCATTTGTTCTTTTGGGTAGATGCCCAGTAATGGGATTGCTGGATCGAATGGTACTTCTAATTGTATCTCTTTAAGGTATCTCCATATTGCTTTCCACAGAGGTTGCACTAGTTTGCAGTCCCACCAGCAGTGTATGAGTGTTCCTATCTCTCCGCATCCACGCCAACATTTATTGTTT
>RJWJ010029267.1:0-20769 GCA_004363605.1 Indri indri
AAGTAATTCATTGCTGTACACCACGTAGCTTCTTTGATGGGATTAAGAACAAATTAAATTGGAGCACAGGGTAAGACGCATCTAGACAGACCTAGGGATGAAGAGGGTACAGAGAGGGGCTGGCGTTTGAGCTGGGATTTCAAGGTGGAGTTTGCAACAGGGCCAAGGGTCTAGGAAGAGGGAACATGAGGCTGTGGAGAGGGCCGTGGGCTCTGTACATTCAAGCATCACAGCAGAATATGAGGTGCAGGGGTGGGGAAAGCCAATAGGCTGGCCCCGCAGGGAGGCCCTGGTCATGAAGGACGTGCTACACTTGCAAAGTGCACAAGAGTTTATCTCGCAAACCCTCAGCCTCCAGCAGTGCTCTGGACTTGCACAACTCCGTTAGAAACCCCTGTCAGCCCTACATTGAGCCTCTTCCCTACTCTGACCACATCTCACCCTTCCTGGCTCCCTTCCTGGCCAGGCTCCCGCCATCTCTCACCTGGTGTTCAGGAATCCCCTCTCCTGCGCCATCTCTCTGCTCTGCCTTTGTCTCCCGTGGCCTACCATTAATGTACTTGTTTTACATTTAATACCTAAATTGTGTTGAGCGTGTGCTCGAAACTCCCTGTCATACTCGGGGGACAGGTTTATTCAAGCCCGCGCAATGGCCTGCCACACCTGGCATGACCTGCCTGCTGTCCTCTGCACCTCTGTGGTCTCCTGTCCTCCCCATCCTCTGGCCCGCTCATCTCCAGCCACGCGCCTCCACGCTTAGAGACCTCGAGCTTTGGTGCTTCCATTCCCTGGGCCCAGCTGTTAGAGACGTCCTCCTTGACCACCTTATTTTAAGTGGCAAACCCACCCAAACCTGGCTTTTCCTAATCTCTTGCCACGCCTAATTTTTCTTACCACTGTCTGTCATAGTGTACATTCACTTATTAGTTCATTTTCTTCCCTTTCTCCTCTGATGTCTACCATAGCTAGAATGCAAGCTCTGTGAAGGGGCCCCTAGGTTGATCTCTGCTCGCTGGTTTACACGCAGCGCCCAGAGTGGTGCTTCACAGACTGCACATCTGTGAACATCTGAGCAATGGGTGCATGAGGCGCATTAGGGAAGAGGGGGAAGCCAAACAGACGGCTCAGCGCCTCCTTCTCCTTTTATCTGTTTTATGTACTGGGGCTTCTTACAAGTTTGAAACGCAAATCAGATTCCACTCCTTAAACAAACAAACAAAAAAATCCCTCAAAAAACAGATAAAAAAGGAAACTCTTGTGTTGGCCTTGAAGAATTCTGAACAGTGTGGTGTGGTTGGACTTGAGGTTGGAAAGCTCACAATGTGCAGGTGAGATAGAGGCCCCGGGGACAGAAGGTGGGAAAAGCAGGTAGGGAGAGTCCCGTCCAGCTAAAGGAGAGAAGCTAAGAGCCTGCCCTCAAGTGGGGAGGGTGGGAATTTGGGAGTGGATGAAATGAGTGGATTTTTAGGAGGAAGAATCCTTAGGCTTGGATGCAGAGCAGGTCAAAAGAAAAAGGACTCACCATCAAATTGGTTTTAACTGATCAACACTTAAGTGCACATATGGTAATAACATTCATCGGGTGCTGGGCAGATGGGGGAGGAGGAGGAGATGGGTACATACACACGTAATGGGTGCAGTGCGCACCGTCTGGGGGATGGACACGCTTCAAGCTCTGACTCAGGTGGGGCAAGGGCAATATATGTAACCTAAACATTTGTACCCCTATAATATGCTGAAATAAAAAAAATATATTTAAAAATTTAAAAAAAAGAGAAAAAGGACTCTAGGAACTCCTCCCAGTTTATGCTTCAAAAATATTGCATGGAACGTGTCAGCATCAAGTGAGACAGTGAAGACAGTCTGCAGCTTGTACAAAGGTCTCAGGGGACAAACAGGTGACAGTGTCCATCTAGGCAGTTGAATACCAAGGGTTCCCGACTTTTGATGGTTTGACTTAACGATTTTTCAACTTCACAATGGTGGGAAAGCAATGTGCCTTCAGTAGAAATCTCACTTCGAATTTTGAATTTTAATCTTTTCTTGGGCAGCAATAGGCAGTATGATACGCTCTTATGAGGCTGGGCCAGGCCGTCTCTTACAAAGCCTGTTTTATGACAATGTAATTTATTGACTGCGATGCTGAACGTATTCTGGGCAATTTTAAGGTAGGTTTGGCTAAGCTATGATGTTCTGTCTGTTGGGGGTATTAAATGCATTTTCGACTTAACGATATTTTCAACTTACAATGAGTTATGGGAAGGTCGCTTGGTGTGCTCACAGGTCTAGAGCTCAAGAGAAATATTGAATTCATCGACATTTGGGAGGTAGCTGAACACATGACCTAGAGTGAAATTATTCAAGGAAAGTGTGCGGAGTGAGAAAATAAGAGAGCAAAGACACTCGATGAGTAGCACAAGCATCCAGCCAGCATGTGTCTAGACCATGGCCAGCCTCAGTGTTTGTCCAGGACCACAATTGAGTGGCTGTGTCATGTCATCCAATTCAGTAGACTCTTCGGGGCCTCGGCTTTCTCATCTGCCAAAGAGTATTAATAATAATTTCCATCTCACAGGGTGACTGTGGAGTTTAAATGGGAGACAGTATACAGTTCTTAGAATATAGGAAGCATGTATTAATGGTAAATATTAGCTATGAGTGTTATTGCTATAATTATATCAGGTCCGATATAATAGGTCAACATTTACTAGGAAGAACAAAGCTCCCAAATTTAAGGAAGAAAAGAGTTGTAGGAAAAGGAGGAATGGTCAACAGCATGAAAGACTGCCGATATGACAGTAAAATTTCAAAAATGCTATTCAAATTTAACAACTAAAGCCTTTGGTGACTCCACCCAATGCAGTGTGGGGAGTGGTGAGCATGGGAACCAGAGACACTCGGATGGGATGATCACTCCAGCAAACGAGTCAGATGGACCTGGTTTCAAACCAGGTTCAGCCACTCCCCAGCTGTGTGATCTTGGAAAAATTACCAAACTTCACAATGTGCCATGGTTTGAATATTTGTCTGCTCCAAAACTCATGCTGAAATTTAATCCCTAATGTGCCAGGATTGAGAGGTGCTGCCTTTGAGAGGTGATTGGGTCCCGAGGGCTCTGCCCTTACGAATGGATTAATCTGTTCGTGGATTAATGTGTTATATGGGAGTGGGACTTCTGGATTCAAAAGAAGAGGAAGAGAGACCTGAGCTAGCATGCCCGGCCCCATCATCACGTGATGCCTGCGCCACCTCGGGACTCTGCAGAGTCCCCACCAGGAAGAAGGCTCTCAGCAGATGCAGCCCCACAACCTTGGACTTCTCAGCTTCCATAATTGTAGGAAATAAATTCCTTTTCTTTATCAATTATCCAGTCTCAGATGTTCAGTTATAAGCAACAGAAAAATGGACTAAGACATTGTGCCTCAGTGGCCTCATATATAAAATGGTGAAAATACTAAAGTGGTTATGACAGCATCTGGCCAACGACAGGTGATCAGTTAAATGTCACCTCTCTTGCATTGATGCTTCTCTTTTCCTTGAGAGTGGAAAACCGACCAGCCGTTGTATTCGATGCCACTGCAAGCTCATCAGCACAAAGATGCATTGATAATATAAAAAATAGACATACAAGAAGAGAGCATCAAATAACTTAATGATAACATAATCTGTGTAAGTTATTCAAATAATTATGTAAACATTAAATAATCACATCCAGTAGATGTTTTGTTTTTCTTTTTTCTTAGACCAGGTTTCCTCACTCAATGGTTACCCTCATAGTAACTAAATGTAATTACAGTGACTGAATAAAGCCCTGAAATGTATTTCCTTTACATCGTTCATCAGTGAAACTGACTAACATGCTCACAGCCCTAACTCAAATTTAACTCCCTTTGACTTCAAAGGACTCTGTTTTGAGTTTGGCCATAAATTGCTATGTTGCCCTAATGAGGAAATATTTATAAGGTTTCTGGGTCCTGCTATTAAATGACCAGTCTGATATTTTTCTTTCTCCAATGACCTCATTTTTCTTAGAGCCAAAAAAGGCTCAGTGGCCTCCCTTCCCTTCTCAAGCATCCTGCTACCAGGGGCTAGAAGCAAAAGAGTGAGAAGCTACACTTCCCCAGCTCCAGAAGAGAATGTAGCATATCCCTTTCCTGTCTAGCCTCCCTTTGGGGAAAAGAAGGGCCCTTTGTTCTTGTGCTGGTGACGACAGAGTTAACATGACCCAGAAGAAACACAATAAAATCTTCCCCCTCTCATTACCCTGGCATGCCTACTCTTCACTTAGATGTCTATTTGCACGATCATAAATTCTGAACTCAGGAGGATAATCCCAGCCAAAGTCTACATGTGCCGGATACCATAATGTAAACTGCATATGTTGCGAGAAGCTGTTAAATGGAACCAGTGAATGAAAACATGGCCAGCTCAATATTTGGGTCTCTGGATTTCCTCCCCTCTGTAACCAAGGCCTCTTGCCTTAATTCTGAATTTCTGACATGCCCATAAATAAAAGTATTTTGGCTACCAGATCCTCTGGGATATTTAGGAACAGCCTCAATTCCAGAGCTAAAGTTCAGGCTCTGCTCAGGAGCACCCATGGCCAGGCCTGCAGCTCTCCTTCCTGCTGGCAGTCAGCAAACAGTGGCACACAGCAAAAGTGCTGCAAAGGGCTGCATTCCTGTTCTTCTCTGGCCCATCCCCACTGCGGTCTCCCCTCCAGCTCTGCCCTCCTCCCAATGGGAAGCTGACCCCGTAGAGGGGCACACTGCTTCAGAAGGGATGAATCCGGTCCACACAATCAATTTAACACCAATTCGAGCCTCCATTCAACTATGTTAGTAGAAACTCATCTGAGTCATTTCAGCCCTCCTGCCTCCCACCTCCCTGGGGTGGCACCCAAACTCTAAGTGATTAAGTTTCTTCGTTTGTTTGTATCCTATAAAGGAATGCCTGATGCTGGGCAATTTAAAAAGAAAAGAGGTTTCTTTGGCTCACAATTCTGCAGGCCATACAAGAAGCACAGCACCAGCATCTGCTTCTGGAAGGGCCTCAAGCTGCTTCCATGCATGGCAGAAGGGGAAGGGCAGCCGGCATGTGCAGAGATCACATGGCGAGAGAGGAAGCAGGAGAGAGGGGTAGGTGTTAGGCTCTTTTTAACAACCAGCTGTCATGGGAACTAATAGAGCAAGAACTCACTCAGTACCATAAGGTCACCACCAAGCCATTCATGACGGATCTGTCCCCATGACTGAAATACTTCCCATTAGGCCCCACCTCCAACATTGGGGATCAGATTTCAACATGAGGTTTAGAGAAGTTAAATATCCAGATCATAGCATTAAGCAATGCCAAGGCATGAGTGACAGACATCTCGACCTTGATGTCTTCCAGGTAGAGGAGCATCCACTGCAGGGCATGTCTTCTGTCCTGATCCTTGGAGATTGGCCTATGCAAGGTGATGCTAAGGCATCTGTCCATACCCATATGGTCCCTTCTGCTCCAGCCCCTTTCTCAGCTTCATTTAAGCTACGATGTTTGGGATTTCTTCTCGTATTTCCAGGTCCTTCTAGGTTCTAAGAATTTCTGTAGAAATTACTTTTCTGGTCTTATGTTGTATCCTCAGGCCTCTGCCCAGGAAGCAGGGTCCAGGGCACTCCATGACCTGCTAGCTTCTATACTTCCATTATTTCCCCCCAGAGCCCAAAATTCACCTCTGCAGCTATTGCCAAATGCCACTCTGTAGTTCAATAAGCATTTCACTCAAGGGAGAAGGAAAAATTACATTCCTGGAGGTCAAATGTAGATCTTTCTTAGAGCTAGTAGCCCATGTTTCTATGATGTACTACCCTTAGAAATCACCGTATCTGATGTCATGTTCTCTTTTGCAACACAGAGGCTGCAACGGATTCAGTAATATATTTATATATGTATATATGCACACACATATATAACATATATTAAATACATATACAACATACATAGCCATGTATATTTACATGTGTCTGTATATAGATATAGCTATACATCTTCGGGCAGAGAGAACTGAGATATGTCTAATGCTCTGAGTGTAGGGTTTTAATTTCCATTGTTTAAGAACAGGCAGCCTTGAAAGTTTGCACTCATTGGCCATTTCATTAAAAGAGAAAAAAATGGGAATATAACCATAATGATAATTTTAAATATTTCATTCAATATGAAATACGGATATTCATGTGTTAATAATTTATCTGAGAAGTGAGTTATCACAGGTCAGGCAGCCAGTGTACATAAACATGTGCACAGAGAGAGGAAAGTAGAAAGAGATCAGGGTTCTAAATGTGGGGGTTCCACACAAGCAAATACTGGACTGAAATCCCTCGGTGCCAGAAAGCTCACGAGGCTCCTCGAGGGCTTCACCGTGCACCCCCAGCCCTGCCCTCTCGCCAAGACCCGCCCCCCGGAACTCATACATAAGTTTTTTCTATATGTCCCATTAGCACATTAGAACAAAAAGTCACCATGATGCTCTCAAGTCCTTTCTCAGGACTGCCCTCTCAGCTCATTGTCTTTGGTCAAGTGGTTGAGTGATTAAGGCCTCAGCGTAACAGGGATAAGAGGATTAAAAGAAAGTAGAACAAATTCATTGCAAAAAAAATATGAAAAGACTAGAAAAATATAGAAAGGAAAATAAAAAATCACTCATAACCTCACAACCCAGAACTATCTACCCCTAATATTATGAGGTATGTTCTTCCAATAGTGCACATTTATTTTTTTTCAAATATTTTTAATGAGATTAAAATCAAACAGTTTGGCTCCCTGCTTTGCATGCTTAGCATTTTGTCATGGGCACTTGGTACCGTCTCAATATTCTTCACGAAATGATTTTTAATGTGTGCTTGGCATACTGTACCTTTATAAAAAATTTTGAACATTTAGGTTACTTACAATATTTGATTACTGTAAACTGTACTATAATGATATTCTGATCATACTTGTGCACAGCTTTAATTACCTCCATTTGAAAAATGTCTAAAAAAAACTAAACACTTTTAAGTAGTTTGACATATGTTGCCAAGTTGCCCTCTAAAAATCATTTACCAATATTCTATCAGCCAGCCCTTTACAAACACTGCTTTTATTAATATTATCCTTAATGATATTAATAAATGAAAACCTTCAAATAAATGAAAATAATGCTCTACAGGTTTAAATTTATTTGATTACTAGTTGTGTGTAGTAGGCTATATAATGACTCCCGAAAGCATCAGGTCCTAATCCACAAAACATGTAAATATCACTTTATTTGGAAAATGGATCTTGCTGATGTGATTAAGTAATAGGATTTGAGATGGGGAGATTCTCCTGGATTATCTGATGTGACCATAGAGGCAGAAATTGCAAAGATGTGACCCCAAGCTAAGGGATGCTGGCAGCCACTAGAAGCTGGAAGAAAGATTCTCCTGCCAATACCTTGACATTGGCCTGATGAAACTGATTTTGAAATTCTGGACTCCAGAAATGTGAGACAATAATTGTTGTTTTATGTAACCAAGTTTGTGGCACTTTGTTACAGCATCCATAGAAAACTAATATACTAGGTTTAACCTATCTTCATATATTTATCAACCACTGTATTTCTTCTTATGTTGAAAATGCCTAGTTATTTTGTTTCTTGCTCAGGTTTCTATTATGGAATTTATTATTTTCTTCTGGATTTTTCAAATACATTTATAGTTTTGTATTTATACATTTACAGGTCTGTCTACCCTAGGTGGTGCAAATAGTTCTCCAATATATTTTAAACTTTTTAACTTTGTTTATAGTTTCTGGGTGAATATGGGTTTTGGATTCTTTATGTTTTAAAATCCTTCAATATGTTCCTCTATAATTTCTTATTTTGCTTTTATGTGATGTCAGATGGATGCCTGCCTACGTTTTCCTCTGGATCATAAATGAGTGCATTTTTTTAAGTTTGTCTTTTTCATCCATCTAGAATTTCCTTTGGCAAATGATATGAGGCAGGTATCCAGCTGTTTTCTCCAATAGTTAGCCAGTTGTTCCCAGCACTATTTATTCAATAATCATCTCTACTGATTTAACGTACTGTCTTTATCATTTGATTAATTATACATTGTGGTCTGTTTCAGAGTTTTTTATTCTATTCCATTATTATCCCTGCCTAATTACAGCAGCTTTACAAAATCTTCCAAAATCTAGAAACACAAATTTCCATATGCATTATTCGTTTTCAAATATTTCAAAAACCTTCCAGATGAACTTTCTAATTACTTTGGCAAGTTAAAAAAAAATCATTTTGAATTTTGATTGGAATTTCCTTAAACTTATCAACTGATTTCAAAACTTAAGCAATTGGGATCCATGTACACATGTAAAATGTTGATATTTTTAAATAGGAACACGGGGCGAGTGGATGCTAGTAGGGAGAAAGACCTACACCTGGACAGGGAGAGTTGTTTCAGCTGTTCCGGTTCCACACCAGATTTCATCACACATGTCTTGATATCATTTTTATTCATTGCTTTTACTACTCTGAACTCTCAAGAAACTTCTAGCATTTCTCTGTTTGCTTTACTTTCTTGTGCAAGCCCTGCTGTGAATATTTTGAATTTTCTAGATCACGACTTTTCACAGTTCTCTTATTACTTCTATTTATTGTTTTTTCCTTTGAGTCCTGGGAGAATTTCTAGGATTTACCTTCATTTTCAATGATTCAGTTTAACAGCAGTATCCATGTAACTGTTCACCGCTACACTGTCGTTTCAAATTCTATGCTTGCATTTTTATTTTCATTTGGTCTTTTATGATTTCATATTGTTACCTCTCTGTGATATTGTTAGAGTTTCATAAATGCAGTATCTACTTAAGTATTGTAGAGCATATACATTAGAAACGTTCGGCAATTTCCCCATTTATTGCAGCAGTTTGAGTTTTATAGAAAGAACCTTGCTCTGAATCTTCAGAATGTTTTCTTTTCAAACTGAGGAATATTTTTATGCCTGTAGATTTTCTCTATTTGTGCATTTTAAAAAGGGGTTGTATATGTTTGCTAAGAGTTGAAGATAATAAGGTATTAAAAGCTGACATGGTTTCTGTTATAGATTTTGTGAGCCCCTAAAAAAAACCTTTTAGGGCCCAAAAGAAAAGAGAAAAGTATAGATTTATACTGGTTTAACCTTACCAGTTGAGGAATTCACCAGAATTCACGGAGGTGCCAGGCTGTAGGTAATTTAACAGTGACTTGGTCTTTCCACTGATGAATTTCTCTTAGGTGAGGTGAGGCAGTCAAAAATTCTTGAGGACCATTCTCCATCCTCTGTGGTCTATGCCGGGATTAAGAACTGGCATCAGCCACCTGCTCAGTGCAGCCTTTGGAACCTGACTTGTAGCAAGGACAAACTGACGGCATGCAGATGTCTTCCTAGACCATCTCACTGTATGTCCAAACTCATACCCCCACTGCTCAGAACCTTTGGTGGGCAGGAGAATTGGAGACACTTGATTGTTTCTCTTCAGCTTCCCTGAAACACTGTTCTTTCATATGTAGAGAAATTCCTATCTTGTTGGCCAGATATGGTAGATTTCTACCTAGATTTTGCCCAGTAAAATTTTCTCCCCATTTCTGGAGCTTGCCTTGCACACTTTCCTAATTTCCAATGCAGAGTAAACCCCACTATTGGCATTTTTTGTAAGACTCTATAGGCTAGAGGTTACATGCATGTGTTTAAGTTGCCATCTTTCCTGAAAGTTTGAAAACACATACTAGAAATAGGAAAACACCACATAACCTATTTCTGTCGATGTTGACACCATTCCAACTGTCATCCGGGTATTAAATTTGTACAGTTGCTTTTGATTCTTTTTTCCTCCCTGTCTTAAAGCAGCCCCCACATTTTTGAAACTCTACTTTCTGTTCAATCTTTCTTTTCTGCTTCCACTGTGACTAACCTAAACTAAGCCTTCTCTCTCAGGAACCTCATATTCCAATTTCTTACCAGTCCTGTTCCCCACCCTAATCTATCCCGCACACCTGTCTCAATCCAGTGTGCGCTATTATAACAGAACTCCACAGAGTGGATGATTTATAATGCAAAGAAATTTATTTGGCTCACAGTTCTCTAGACTGTGAAGTCCAAGGTCAAGTTTCCAGCATCTGGTGAGGGCCTACTTGCTGTGTTGTAACATAGCAGAAGGCATTACACGGTGAGAGAGAGCAAGGGACCAAACTTACTTTCTTAACAAAGCCACTGTTGTGGTAACAAGCCCATTCCCGTGATAACAACATAATCCATTCATGAGATGAGAGCCCTCATGGCCAAATCACCTCCTAAAATTCCTGCAACTCAATACCATCACATTGGGAATTCAGTTTCCAACACATGAACCATTGCATGCTCTGTAACCCGCACAGAATGCCTTCTTCATTCCCCCACGTTAGACTCTAAGCACCTGGAAGATATGGACTGTCTTATGTACCTTCATACAACCCCGCTAGCAGAGTACCTGGGTCATAGTACTAGACAAATGCTTACTGAGTGATATTGATCTCTATCTTTTGTATCTGTCCTAGTCCAGCTTGATACCATCTTCTGTGACATCTGTTACAAATACTCAAGGCTTTTCCATTGATCCAAGTTCCTGCCTTTTATAATTATTTTTTTAAGTTTTTCTTTGGGACATAATGTAGATCAATATTTCATAAATGTTTTATTGATGATAAAAATAAAGGCTATTCTCCACAGGATACAAAGATCGATATATACACATTTACACACAGAGCCTTATTAATTGTGTTATTCAGGACTTACATAACTTGTTTGCTTTTTTCTATTTGATCTATAAAAGATGTAGGTATGTGTGCTACAGTCTTCTACTAACACTGTAATTCTATCCATTTCTCCTTCGTTTTCTAAAACTCCCCTTTCTTTGTCTATTTCAACAATATCTGTGAGATCAGCTTTCAATCAGATAAGCAGAACAACTGTAAGTTGTGGATAACGGGGGTTATTGCAGCCACTAGACAGTATACAATTGTGGCGGGGAGCTAGGCAATGCATGCCTCAAAAGAGGATTTGGAGATCAGAGAAGTCATTAACAGGATACTTGAGAACCTAGAGAACCCGGTCATTAAAGTGAGGCCGTGCAGAGGAGGGATACACGCAAGAAATCTCTAGGTCCACAGCCAAGTGTCCAGCTACGCAGCAGCTGGAAAGAAGGGTGGGACGTGGAGTTGAAGGACTTACAGACAAAGTGAAACTCCTGGCCCTTCTGAATCTGCGACCACAGCCAGCAACCAGAAACTTCCACCCCCTAAATCTCATGCAAGTACTTCTTTTGACCCCCTCTGACTCAGAAGGGGATTCTAGGAAACGTTAGCCAAGTTGATGACAACACAAACCAGCACAGTTCAAGCCTTGTCAATTCATACATGCGTAGTTTAATTATATTTAACTTCTGAATGATGATATGCAAATATCACACCCCACATAATATGACCCATCTAACCCTCATACAACCTAAAGTCATCCTTCTTTCCAGGATGAGGACACCGAAGTCCCCAAAGTCCCAAGTCATTTCATCCATTTGGGGGCCAATGTTTATAAAATATAAGGGTAAGGAGATGTAAGGAGGTAAAAGGTTAACCATTATTAGTACATCTTATGTTAGAGATAGGAGAATTGGAGAGCGAAAAGCAGAAATAAAACTGTGTGTGTATGTACATTATATATAAAAATAATATATATTTATATTTAAATATATGTAGCTAGATATAAGTAGATATATATTTTCTGTGTCTTTATATAATATATACAGTTAAATATAGTTAGATATTATACATGATTCCTCTACCCAGTCCATATTCCCTTTCCTTCAGCCAATCATAGTTCCTTGGCTGGACTCAAATCTTTATTTCTGAAGCATCTGCACACTAGCAGCCCTACTAATATTAACAATTTGCCACTGTGTTATCTGTTAGAGAGTTTTTTAAAAATCTTATTTTATACCTTAATCTGTATTTTAGTAAGAATTATTGTAGTAAATGTCTGCAAAAGGCACCTTAAGCCACATGTCACTTTGAATCAGAACTGATATTTTAAAAAACATTTAAGCCCTTGAAATTTATTGAAGAATTACTGTCTTTGTCAGAGTTGTCCTGGGCTTGGGGAACACAGAAATTCTCCAAGGAGCTCAGATTTGGCAGGAGGTGTGTATAATATAAAGCAATGATTTCAGGAGAGTGGAATCCATTAATCTGTGGAAGCTGCATTAATTGGCTCTGCTGGAATACCAAACAAAAATATTGCAAAGGAACCGGAATGCTAGCCGAGGCTTGAAGAACGAGAAGGAGTTTCCCAAAGAGACATGTTGGGGAAAAGGAGTCAAGGTCAAAGAGCATCATGTGTACAGGTAAGAAGAAATGAAATATCAGGTTGGAAAATCAACCTTGATGATAAAAAAGTGAAGGTGTATCAGACAAAAGTTAAAAAATAGAAAGGGGTGTAGAAATGGAGGGAATGGTGGGATGTTAATAGAATCATCACAAAAATGGGGAGTCAGGAGAACTCTCCTTTACAGAATATGATATGGGGGTTTAAGTATAATGTTTGCAGTTGCAGACGGACAAAAGGAGAAACTTAGAATTCTTCCTTGAATATATTGAGAAGGGGGAGGTGCAAGTTATGCGCATCCTGGAGAGGTAGGGAGACAGAGAACTGCATGTGACAATGATAAATTGAATAAAATAAAGATATAACATAGCATTTAGATATATGGCAATAACAAAAAAGGGGGAAGAAATAATTAATGTTAGGTTGACCAGAACTGTATTATACAAACCAAGATGACTTTGAGAGTAACAGCAGTCACCATTGATAATTACAAGGGGAAAATATGCCTAAACCTGGACTGAATTGGGCAAAGTGAGAAGTTGGGTCACTGTCCTAGTCCGTGTTGTGCTGCTATAACAAAATACCACAGACTGAGTGATTTATAATGAACAGAAATTCGTCATCTGACAGTTCTAGAGCTGGGAAGTCCAACATCAAGCTGCTGGCATCTGGTGAGGACCTTCTTGCTGTATCTTCATGAGGTAGAAAGTGGAAGAGCAAGAGAGGGCAAGAGAGATCTCGAGGGGGCGAAACTCATCCTTTCATAATGGTATTAATCCCACCCATGAGAGCAGAGCCCTCAGGATCCTCTCAAAGGCCCCATTTCTTAATGCTGTTCTAATGGTGATTAAATGTCAACGTGAGTTTTAGAGGGGACAACATTCAAGCCATAATAGTCGCCATTTGGGAAGGGAGCAATTGCTTAGCTTTTCTCTATCCTTTAATTTGTTTTTCTGTATGCAGTCTTTTAATTGGGACAAAAAAAAAAAAAAACAACCCTTGCCTTTTTACTTTTGCATACATCCAAATGATGGGATTCTTCTTGTCTTTCTGCCCAGTGTGGTTGTGAATTACTGGAGAGCCAGAGTCATGTCTTACACATCTTTCTGTTCCACAGGGCTAAAGATAGAAACCAGTACATTTGCTAAATTAGCAAATATGACTTCTCCTTCTGGGTTCCTTAATTGGCTTTCACACTGTATTGTTCATTTTTTTTTTTTCAGTTAGTCAAAAGTATCTAATAGGTATGGGTCCTGGAGATAGAAGACAAACATCCACTACAACAATTACAAGGATTATATGAAAGGAACTCTGCTTTCTAATTGTCCAAAACACGAGGCCACAGGTTATTTCATTGGATCTTCGTGAGAACTTTACTTGGAGAAATCGTGCTATATTCATCTTGCAGATGAAGACGATGAAGTATAGAGAAGTTGAGCCACTTCTTAGGAGTCACAGAAATTTTTAATGGAAGGGCTAAGCCCAGATCGCAAGAATTTTAATTGCCATCCCTGTTCTCAGCACATTACCACTCACTGTCTCTCTAATGAATCATTTTTCCTCTTCACTAAAGAGTCTTGGCAAGATCTGGATTTCTAGCTGAAGACAACAAACCCTGCCTGCACCTTTTCACATTCTTCTCCTGCACTGGCTCCTTCTCATTCTACACTGCCGGTTTCCTATGATTGAAATTTGAAAGCATGTAACTGTTAATCTAGGAGTGATTAAAGAGTTTCATTTCTCGGAAGAGTCAGTACTCATCATCAGCTATGATGAATGAGCCCCTAACATCCCCTGATCCCATTATATTGTGATTAATTGTGCCAGTTTAAGTCAATAATTCATTTGTTAAAAATAGGCCTGCAAAGTATCATTTGTCTCATGGGAGATATCAGAATAAAAAAAAATTCATTTGATACTTCTCATTAAATTAGCGTTGGAAGTTATATTGAAGAGCCCTGTTCATCAAATGCTTATTGCAGGCTTATTTGATAAGAAGTTGTATTTGTCTAAAATTACGTCTGCTAAGTGTCATAATGGTCTTCATTTTCCTTGTTAATAAAAAGAATAAAAAGTCTAAATACGTGCATGACTGGAGAAAAGGATGGGACTCGAAACTGGGATTAGACTATTTCCTAAATAAGTTTTTTTAAGAAAATAGGTATAAATGATGCTCTGGTTTTTATTGCATTAAAATATTCCTTCGAAAGAAAGTGAGAGAAATATTGAGTGGGATATCTTCTTCCTGGGCTTGGAAACTGTCCCTGCAGGTACCAAGCTGAATTCCAAGAGTGGGATTTTCTCCTCTTATCCACAAATTATTATAAATGTTGCGTTTGGCCTTACTGGGCCATTAAGACATTTTCGGCTGTGATTCTAAGAGAAGACAGAAGTGAGGACAGCCTCACTGTAAATGACACTGGTCACCCTCGTGTGAGAACAGGATTCATACCTGGGCTGAGTGGGGTGACTCTACCAAAAGGGTCGGCATCACGGGGGCACAAGGCCAGGTGCTGGGTGAATATTGAGAACTTAATATTTGATGGAGGAAAAGAGAAAGAGAGGGAAAAAAGCAGATGGGAGAGAAAGAAGCAAGATGCAGGTGGAGGAAGAGAGAAAAACTGAAAGGACAGAGAAAACTGGATTGTCCTGAGAAGGCATTGTGCTTATGGCCACAGTTCTAGGTGCCAGTCCTGAGACCAGCTACCTAAGCACGACATGGGAAGAGTTTTTAAATATCAGAATCACAGGCCTTGCACTCAACTTCCCCCCACCCCAAATTCTTCTCCTTAGGCTTGAGATGATACTCAAGAGTATGAATTTTTACTCGGGTGACACTGATATACAGCCCATTTTCAGCAGTCAAGAGCAATGCTTAGTTGAGTGAAGCAATGCCCGGTGCTGCCTGGGTAGGTGCTGGGTGGCTGGTGCTAAAATAGGGCCCAAGCCACTTTGGATGACAGAAATGGAAACAATCGTGAGAACAATACAAGGTTGTACAAATATAAGGGGTTACCTATACATATGTCAAGCAAGAGAAAAATGCAATTTTATAAAAGAAATCCTTGAAACCCTTCCTCATCGTAGAGGAGGTGCTAAGTTCCTCTCAGGCTCTCTGCACAGTTCTGGTTAGGCAAACATAACAGTCATCTCAGCATACAGCCAAATCAATACCAGAAAACGCTTTTGCCGTTTTCTCTGATGCTTCAGAAGACAACGGGAATGTGAAGTGGCGAACAAAAGAGTAATCTGGAGAAAGTTTTAGAGCGATGGTGAAAATGCCCCCAAGCCTTGGCAACCATAGGCAGCCGAAGGACCAAGGCATTTTCTGAAAACTTCCCTACGGCAAGAAGGCTGTAAACATGGTTTCAGGCTTCATGTTATTTTGTGCTGTACTGTAGGGCCCTTCGCTTTGCCTGCAAATATTGCTAAGTCTACTGCACACAAGAGCACTGGGCTAATGGTGTTGCTGGATGACTAAAGAAGGAAGGGTACGTCGTCACGGGCGTGGGGAAGTGCCATGCGTAAGGGACAGCAGTTGCAGGAAGTTAAAGAGAATGTAGGGGCCCGCGACCGCTTTCGGAGTAGGAACCTGGTGCAAAGGTGATGGGACAAATGAAGCTTGTACGACTCCCCCTTTCATCCTGGAAATTCTGGATTCTTTAAAAATAGTTGCAAAGGAGCTGGAATTTTCACAGAGGGCCCATAGGTAGGCTTTTGTTACCTTCAGAATTTTTACATGAGAAAAGCATTTTACTGCTTTTACTTGAAATTCTTTCCAATGGTAGCAGCAACAGGATAGAGGCATCACCTGCAGGACCGAATCTGCCTTCTCTGTGTTTCACTTCCTTGGGGGGCATTTCAGTGGCCACCTCCTCTTTTCTTATAATCAGCTAAAAAATCTCTTCTTGATCCAAAGAAGGTAAGTTCACTTTTTTTTTTTGTAAAAATGGAACATTTATCCAATATTTCCCTTTAAAGACTTCCATTTATATTTAACCGCATTTCACCCATGTTTATGTGTTTGACAGAAGCGCGAGCTCTGACAGCATCTGTGCTTCCCCTCTGCAAGTTAAGCCCCAGGCGTGGAACCGTTAATGCATGAATTAACAATGCTGTTGGCACCACCCACCGTGGAGAAAGATGCTATAATTCTTAATGGACCTTAGAAATGCCATTGACCTAACTTACTCTAAATATGTCTTGAGACAAGTCTGTAACTTTAGTTTTATTGTTTCCCTCATGTAGTAATCAAATTCGGGCAAAATCTAACCACAGACATCTCTAAATAGGAAAAAGGATTTTAGAATGTTGGAGTTAAAAGGAACTTCAAAAATCATCTAGTGGCCGGGAGCAGTGGCTCATGCCTATAATCCCAACACTTTGGGAAGCCGAAGCAGGAGACTCGCTTGAGGCCAGGAGTTCAAGACCATCCTGGGCAACATAGCAAGAACCCCGTCTCTACAAAAAAATATAAAAATTAACCAGGCATGGTGGTGCGTGCCTGTAGTCCTAGCTACTCAGGAGGCTGAGGCAGGAGGATTGCTTGAGCCCAGGAGTTTGAGGCTACATTGAGCTATGATTGTGCCACTGCACTCCAGCCTGGGCAACAGTGTGAGACCCTGTCTTTAAAACAAATCATCTACTGAAAGCCCTTTTATTTTTGAGATGCAGAATTAGAAGCTCGTAAGTATGAAACAATTTAACTAAGATTATAGATTTCTTTGGGACCACATCTAAGATCAGAATACACAAATGTCATTCATTGATTGATAAATATTTGTTATAGAAATTCCATGTGCCAACCCCTTTCTGAACACTAATTTAAAAAACAAAAATGAGGCCAGGCGTGGTGGCTCACGCCTGTAATCCTAGCACTCTGGAAGGCCAATGTGGGAGGATCCTTTGAGCTCAGGAGTTCAAGACCAGCCTGAACAAGAGCGAGATCCCATCTCTGCTAAAAATAGAAAGAAATTAGCTGAACAACTAAAAATATATAGAAAAAATTAGCTGGGCATGGTGGCGCATACCTGTAGTCCCAGCTACTTGGGAGGCTGAGGCAGAAGGATCGCTTGAGCCCAGGAGTTTGAGGTTGCTGTGAGCTAGGCTGACACCACGGCACTCTAGCCCGGGCAACAGAGTGAGACTCTGTCTCAAAGAAAGACAAAAAACAAAAATGAAAAGACACAGTCCCTTGAGTCAAGCTGCTTATAGATAAGAGACAAATGTACAAAGAATTACCTTTTCAATAAATATAATTTTCAATAGTTTATTAATTATTTATTTAGAGATGGGGTCTTAGCATGTTGCCCAGGATGGCCTCGAACTCCTGCGTTCAAGTGATCTTCCACCAGGCTTAATTTTCAATAGCATAAATTTCAGTCATTTAATCTGCCAGGAGACAAATGGGGAGGAGGGTGGAGAACACTGTGGCATTTGGGTCATAGTGGCCATGCCTCCTGTCCCTTAAATCACAATAAAGATGGTGTGTTTCTGAAAGCAACAGTAGTCAATGGCTTACTCACATTCCAAACCCCTTTGGGTTTAAAGCAAAGGGTTCGAAGACTCCATGGGTCAGTGAAATCCTGAGCTCAGGAACCTCCATATTTTGATAAAGATGGAATGGGAGGATCAGAAGTCAGAAAACCACTTTTTGTTAACGCTGTGCAGGTTAATACTACACTGAAAACACCATCAAGCCACTGAGAATGCGTACATCCTAAGATCAGGGAGGGAAATTAGACACCCAACCATGCCCCTGCAGAGAAAGTCCACAAATCTAGGTGCTTAAATCTCTTCAGCATCCTGGATTCCTCTGGTGCATAATTGGCACCACAATAGTTCTGTGGTGCCTGGCAGATATTTCACACCTCCTAAATCAGACTGCCTGGGATCTGCCCAAGCAGGCCTTCACACCCTGCACAGTGGCCTCATTGTCTGGAAAGAACCTGCCTGTGTATTGACAAGGCTCTGAAAACATATCGTCTCCTTCCCTACCCCCGCCAAGAAACAATAATGCAGCAAACCTCAGGCCAGAAATAGATGTCTGCCCCGGAGGAGTTGCAGGACAGAGCTTTCATGATGGAAAGGCAAGTTTCATCTACCAGGAGGGGAGTAGTGGAAATGCCTTGGTCCAAAGGCATGGGAAGGCCTGTGTGGTCGCTTACCCACTTGAGCAGACAGGACCTTGATTGTGGCTATCTGGTCAACTTCCCGGAGGCATTCAGCCAAACTGCCCTAGCTTTTTGCTCCTATGCCAGAGAGATGGTCTGAGGTTTCTAGATGTTTCTCGAGGTTATAGATTGCCTTCTCCCATGGGTCATTTTCAACATACCTCATGTGCAAAGGAAAGTTAGGATAATTGTCTCATTTAGAGCAAGAAACAGGTGTGAGGATGAAGTGATCCAGTTCTGTCCTCTCCTAACAACAATCGTTCCCTGGAAGGCAGAGATGTGTAGGAGCAATGGTGGATATATGTCATAGAGCGTGTATTTTGTTAGTGTAAAAGCAGTTATATGTTGCCCTTTTTAAATTAGTGAAAGAAGAGCCTACAATTATACTTTCAGAATAATTAAAGGTTAAGTTTGCACATTTCATCTGGTTGCTTTTTAGGAGATTCTCGATTGTGACACTTGTCAGTCTCTCTTTTGGACTCAACTTTCACTGGGGAAAAGTTCACACATCTGACAGCATCCAAAGGGCTCCTGTCTGCTCATGGCCTTAGACTAAGACACGTGGTGTCTTGCTTCCTTTCCTTTGATGCCATCTAGCCCTACACTGTCATTTTACAAACAAGAAAACTGAAGCTCAGAGGAGTGACCTGACTTCAAAGGTGACAGGGCCAGAGCCAGCACAATAATCCAGCCCTCCAGTCCAGAGCTTTTCATCTATGACAGTGATTCATTTGGGGCACGACTGGATCGATAGCCAGCTCCACACTCAACAGCACTGGTGGAAAGCTTAACAAAGAGGGAGATGAACAATACAGAACAAAGTGTTGACCATAGTATTCTACCCGTGGTTTAATTTAGAACAAATGTGCTGTGGTCTCGCAGAACTTCCGTGGAATCAGCCTATGACATGGGAAGGACAGGGAGTGGGGAAGTAGGGTTGTGTGCACACATCGGGGTGTGCCAGGGGAGGCGTGGGCAGAGCCGGAGGGAGGCCAGTGCCACCAGAGGGGCCTTTCCTCATAGAGCCTGATTTTCTCGGCTTCCCATGGAGTCCAAGAGGCAGAGAGAAGGCCTGAGTCTTTGCTGTGTGTTTACTTTCCAGCGGGCTATTTTACTGCTTTCCTGTTCTCCTCCCCGTCTATTTATTCAGGTTGGGTCCACGCTTGGGGGATGAGAGTGGGAGGAAATTCACAGCCATGTGGTGGGGCCTTGGTGCCTCTTCCGAGACTTCCAGGGCTGGGTTACACATCTTCCTGTCCGCCAAGCTTCCCACCAGTGCTGTCAAGTAGGGAGTTAACCACTGATGCACACGTGTCCTCAGCAGTCAAGCTCTAGTGCCCGTTAACTTTGAGACAAGGAGTGCATCGTGGCTTTAGTGAATGTTGTGCAAAGGGGAAAAAACATTTAAAAACCCAGCATGGGAAGAATGGTAAAATTGCTGCTTTGATAAATCTTGACGGCTGACAGAGCAAAAAGGTCTCCATATGAGCTTGGCCTTATGTTTTCCAGTTGTGCGTAAGATGCCTGCAATTCTGCGCAACTACCTAGCACCCACTCTTTACCGCATCTAAGAAAAGAACCAGGCTCTCTTCTTTTAAGCCATGGGTTTGGAAAGGAACAAATAAGCACTGAGTACTTATCATAGGCCAAGCTCTGTTCTTAATACTATACATATATTAACCTCATTTTATTGCCATGGAAATTCTGAGATCTGAACTCCACTGAGGCTCAGCCAATGCTGGAATCCATGTTTACTGTCTGTGTGCCCTGTGCCAAAAAAATGCCATCCTTCCAGCTGGAGCGGCTCAGCAAGAAAGTATGACTGAGTGAGAGATTCCAGTGTCACCATGTCCTAGAGAGGGGATCTAGAGCAAGTCACTTTACTCTGTTTGTATCAGTTACTCAGCACATAATAAGGAGAATAACAATGACCAGCACCTACCACATGGGATGGTTTTGAGAATCAGACAAAAAACTCAGTGAACCATAAAACATCATGTAAATATTACTAGTAGGATGGGGCTTTGGGCTTTTGTGGGTTTTTTTGTGTTTTTTGTGGGTTTGGTTTTTTTTTTTTGGTGGGGGTGTGGGCAAAGTCTTGCTCTGTCATCCAGGCTGGAATGCAGTGGCTGATCATAGCTCACTGCATCCTTGAACTTCTGAGTTCAAGCGATCCTCTCACCTCAGTGTCCCAAGTAGCTGGG
>RJWJ010029268.1:0-20759 GCA_004363605.1 Indri indri
GGGAAAATATTTTAAAGTCTGAACTTATCAAGTGTTTGTGGCAATGTATTTGCAATAGGAACTCTCACATGCAGCTAGTAGCAATGTAAATTAGTGCAACCACTTTGAAAAATAATTTCGTGGCAGGTCCCAAAGGCTAATTCCTGTAATCCCAGCACTTTGGAAGGCCTAGGTGGGAGGATGGCTTGAGGCCAGGAGTTCAAGACCAGCCTGGGCAACATAGTGAGACCCTGTCTCTACAAAAAATAAAAAAAATTAGCCAGGCATGGTGGCACATGTCTGTAGTTCCAGCTACTGGGGAGGCTGAGGTGGGAGGGTCACTTGAGCCCAAGAATTCGAGGCTGTAGTGAGCTATGATCGTGCCACGGTACTCCAATTCCATTTCTGTGTGGCACCTTAGAAAGACAATTATATCTGTGCACAAAGAGAAAAGTATGAGAAGTTCATAGCAGCCTCTTTTGAAATAGTGAGCATTACAAAATAGATAAGTTAATGATGTTATATCCATTAATGGAATACTATAGAGTTGATAATGGAACAGACAAAAGCAACATATATCTGTGTGGATACATCTCAGAAAAACATGTTTAGTTAAAAAGAACACATGTGTAGGAAACAGTATGATACTGTCTATGTCAGATTTTTTAATAAGCCTAACAATACTATAAATACATAAAAATATAATAAAAGTTTAAAAAACATACATGGAAATAATCTTAAGTGAGAGAGGGAGAGAAGAGAGATGGAAAGAGTATACAGGAGGTTTTAACATAAAAAATGTATATATTTTTGTTTTTTTATGTTGCCCAGGCTGGAGTGCTGTGGCTATTCACAGGCAAGATCACTGTATACTGCAGCATTAAACTCTTGGCCTCAAGCAATCCTCCTACCTCAGCCTCCCAAGTAGCTGGCACTATGGGCATGCGCCACCCTTCTTAACTTCAAATATCATTTAATCTGACCACCCTTTATTTTACCCAAAGGGAAACTGAGGCACTGCCGTTGAGTTACTCCAAAGGTTACATAAACTTGTTGGTAAACCCTGGGTCTAAGTCGATTTCTCCTGTACTCAAGACCCTGACCCAGTGCCACATCACAGACGGCAGGGAATTGGAAGGCCTGCTTTGGTACACCTGAGCCCATCACACAAAGACACTCAAGTCTCAGAGGACTTGGTGAAAGGTAAGTAACAGAGAAGGGCCAACACATGTAATCAAAGTCCACAGAGTGTGCCCTTAGCTAAACAAAAGTTTTCCTAGGACATCAAGTTTACACTAGACCATCAGGAGCAGACAGTAACATAACGAGCAGAGCTGCAGAAAAACACCAGAAAAAGGAGAGTTCCAAATGTGGAAGTGTTTGGAAGGGCACAAATCAACTGTGTACTTGGGGCAACATTCTCTCTGGTTCTGAGGTCCAGTGTTCTACCTAATCACTTCTGGAAGCTCATATCTTACTCTAGTTTAATGCCAACAAAAGAATTATGTGTCACTTTTGCATACAAATTTTATTCTAATTGATCACAATGTGTTTTCTAAAATTTAACCAAAAGCATATTTGTATTATCTTTAAACATCCCAATGCAAAACCATAGCCAGATTGATTATAATAACCCAATAAAGGAATATGGATCTTACCAGCCTAGCAGAGGCAGAACTATAAATGATACAAAGTTTATTTAAAAAAAATTTTTTTTTAGACAGGTTCTCACTCTGTCACCCAGGCTGGAGTGCAGTGGCCTCATCATAGCTCACTGCAGCCTCAAATTCCTGGGCTCAAGTGATCCTCTGGTCTTAGCCTCCCAAGTAGCTGGGACTACAGGTGTCTACCACCACACCTGGCTTATTTTTCTATTTTTTGTAGAGACAGGGAAAAGTTTACTTTTGATGAAAGTAGGGTAACAGTCCTTGGGCTGACAAAGAAAAGATGTCAGAAGAAGGAAGGAAGTACTGAGAAAAACTGGAAATTAATGTCATTTTATTTTAAACTAGGTAGACTATCTTCCCTGAGTCTGACTTAGGAAGAAATTTTTTGAGACTAGCAATCCTAGGAGAGGTAAAATTCTAAATAAAGTAAAATTAACTGTCAAATGTATAGAAGGAAAGAAAGTGTATCTGTTGGACTTAACTGGTTTACTTACAATATAAACTTTCTATCAACCAAAATGTTGTACCTTTTAGATGAATTTATGTTGGGGTCAGAAAATATTTATTGTCAAATACAGAGTGTTCTAAAAAGTTTTTTTTCTAGCATGTCTCATATTTAAAGTATCCTTTTTTAAAAGATGGGTCTCACTATGTTGCCCAGGCTGGACTCAAACTCAGGGACTCAAGAGATCTCGCTGCCTCAGCCTTCTAAGTAGCTAGGACTACAGGTGGATGCTACCTCATTAATAATCTTTTTCCATGAAAAAAATGAAAAAAGAGTTAATATTTAGTTCCAAACTTCCAGTTTGATGGAATCAAAATATAACACACAGGTATTTCAAGTGTGAAATGCTGTAAGATGAATCAATGTTAACCTATAAGAACAAACTTGTCAGAAAACCACAACCAGAAGCCAATTAGATTTGCAATGAAAATACTTAAAGTTCATGTATTTAAACTCCTTTACTTTGTTACTACATATATTAATGTAAAATAGAAACCAACCAAACATACAAAGCTTTCTAATAGAATATTTCTAAACTTTAACAATAAATTTACTTTTTAATTCTGCTTGAGCATACAGTACCATTTTACTAAGTGAATTAGTTACAAAACATTGACTCTCAATTTGTCAGATGTGAATAAATATCACATGCAGTGATCTTTTCTTTCAAGCAATGATCCTCATCATTACCAAAGTTTAAAGTATTCCAGTCAAAAGAAACAAAATATTTTTCTTCTGCAATGGTAATGTTTAACACACATGCTTTTGTTCATATATTATCCACAGATTGTATTAGAATTTGTAGCACCATATTTAAAATTTCATTAGGGAAACCGCCACACATATTTTACTCAGAAACTGTTGAAAGACATTCTGCTTAGCATACAAAGCCTTCCACTGCTTACACAAGCAACTTTGCTTATAGAACTCTTTAAAAGTTATGAGCAAATGTGGCTAAAATCTTGAAAGAAAAATCTCCTTCAAATTTAGATATGTTTTTGAAGAGCAAGAAACCAACAATAAAAGAAACAAGAGAAAAAAAAAAAAAAGAAACAAGAAACCAAACAATAAAACACCACTGAAATTGAAGGTATAGTTTCTTTTTTCAATATGTACTCTAGCTGTCATCCAAATGCATATTTACAAAGCCTGGAGATTTCTCCTTTTGTTTTCCAGCAATTTCTACTAGTTTGTAATACCTCTAAGGATTTTATAATTTCCAATAAGTAAAGAAACACTTCAAAATCCCTTCTACAAATATGGTGAATATGAGCTTTCTGAGGGCAACCTCTCCAACTACTTCCTTTAAAATAGGCTTATAAGTGAATTGATGGCAGAACTTAGTCCTAAATTCAGCATCATCACCACTAACCAGTCAAAGAAAAAAGACGGGACTGATTCCCAAATATGATGAGAATCAATCAAGTGCAATTGAGAAATGTCATTACCTTAATTTTTTTCCTCTTTAATCTACCCCAAATAGTACTCCATGTCATTTACTTTAAAGAAGAACAAAACGAACTATTTTTTTTTTTAGAAAGGGCTAAAATTGTACTATTAAGCAAATATCCTAGTATTTAAAAAGAGAGGACAAACTGAGAGAAATTATTTTTAAAAAATTATAATCCTGGCCTAGACTTTTGTGCTTTCCATGATATATGAAGAAGGTCAAGAACAATTTAGACAGCTAGGAAAAGCTACTTAGTATGAAATAAAAAGACTGCTATTAAAACAATATGCAGGAAAAGTACCGTGACCCATCCCAGTGCCTCACGTTTATTGGTGAGGCCTTTTCATTTGTAAACACTGAGTTTCAGGTCTTCTACTTTTTATCCTACCCAGATAGTATTTGCTAATACACATTTGTCATTTAAATTACATTGCCAATGTAGAAGATTTTTACTTCTCAGAACTCCAGCAGCCTGTGAGTATATAGGTATATAACTGAAAGAATCCTACAGTCAAAAAAGAAGACGAGAAATAAGCAGTAGCTTTTGCAAGGCCAGCATTTGTTTTCTTATTTACTTAAATGTGGCAAACCAAAATTGTGGTAATGTGACTCTAACCCAGGAGACAGTCTATCTGGCAGAAACAACATTTGGGTCAGAAACTTAGGATTCTACTCCCCCTCTGTCAAAAGAAGATGTTATTATCAGCCTTAACTACCCTTCAGAGGTGTCATCACTAGAAAATGAAAAGTACTTAAGGGCCTAAAGACTCAAATAGATATGGACTCCCAAGAAGATAGACCTTACTTTGTAATATTCTTTCTTGGCACTTACTTTTTAAAAACTTTTATTTAAGACAGCCATAAAGATCTCCTAAAGGACGATAGCTTATTCTTGCACAGAAGCTAAAGTTTGTTCAAAACCAAATAGATTTCAAAACATGGCATACATTAAAATGCAGTCCAAACCATAAGATGTTTTGGTGGGGCAGTGGTTGAATACCATAGAAAACCTGTTAACTTTCTGCCTCTTTCCAATATGTAGGAAACAAATAATTTAGAATGACAATCTTCAACCCACTGCATAGAGTTTAGAAGGCATGATACCGTAAGAATTAAGAGCTGAATATATTAGGGCATCTCACTCAATACTTTGTCTTAATGTTATATATTCAATTTAGAAATCATTGATTGTTTTTTGGTTTTTTTTTAGAAATGATTGATTGTTGATCAATTTTTACTACACCAAGCAGAACCAGTGATCATCACCTTTATCTGACAATTATTACAGGGAATTTGATCTTTGTGCTTACGTTTCAGTGTACTAGAAGTTTGGCAACATTAATTCAGATTAAATGATGCATGTCTAAAAGCTATATTTAGATGAATAGCTGCTTAAGCATATTCTTTATGACACTCAGTTCATGAGAAAAAGTTATATGATCTGATCAGGATCATGTTATATTTTAAGGATTTCACCTGGTCTTGTTGGCTTTTTAAAATCAGGAAATATTTTTTAAGCAGAATTTCCTAAGATCGGAAAGAAATCAAGTTTGAAGAAAGAGGTGTTGAGGTGAGAGAGGAGAGGGGCCATATCTTACTGAAGTCTTTTGTAGCACAGAGCAAGGAAATGGTGTCACTACAAGATCCGGAACAAATGTTTTTCTGTGTTTTCATACCACAACGTTTAAAAGCATCATATTTTAATTCCAAGGCCTTATAAACTAAAGATGTCCCTGAAAATTAATTATACTTATTATTTTTGATCAGTTTGTGGCTGACAACATCTGTTAGAAACTTCATTGTGCTTCCTAATTAAAGAACAAAGTCTAGTTGACTGATGGAAGAAAAAAACTTTAATTCACATATTCTATCTGGGAGAAAGAGGCTTGCATTGTGAGCAGAGGTTCTCAGTCATCTGTATTGTGTATCTACTGTACATTTTATTATTTTTCCCACTTACTTTGTCTTTTCTATTACATTACAGCTAAAACTTTTACCTAACCAATTCTCTTCTGGAACTCTCTTCCTCTGTCCTACACTATGGTAGCTTCAGCAATGACTACCAAGTAAACGACCTCCAAGTCAGACCTTTTCCTTTTGTTCCCCTCTTCTCGTTTTGAAATTTTGTTATCCATTTCTGTATACGACAAGATATTTAAAACTTTAAAAGATATTTTCCTAGAAAGCTCCGTTTAAAAAAGGAAAGGAATAAAAGAAAAGAAAAGGAAAGGAAAAAAAACCTTATGGGAACGGGAACGTCTCTCCGATGCTGAGACAGCTGAGTTAACATGCCCAGCCCGGTTATGAAAGAGTCAGTCGGTGGTTCATTGATCCCAAAGGGAACGTGACAACTCCGGGTACAAGCCCCGAGCTGGCACCTGCCCAGACCCTCTTCCGCCCAAAGCCTAACGTATACATTTGCTACGAACCAACCGAGGACCTAAAAGAAGGTGGGAGAAGGGGGACGAGGACGAGGCTGGGCCAAAAGCTCAGACTGTCACTCCGCAGGTTTTGCGTCTGACTCATCTCTTTGGCTTTCAAACACGGGAAGTGCGCGGCTGCAGCGGGTTAGGCGCTGTGCTCCGCGGAGAAAAGGCGCGCTCTAATCCTCTCAACTAGGGCTCTTCCCTCTCCGCCAAACAAACCAAGCCCTCAGAAAGTCGGGATACTCCGAAGCCTGCGGAGGCTCCTGTGACATGCCCGCTGTCACCGAACCCGGCCGGGCAGCGTGACGCGGGGGGCGGCAGCCGGGCGCGCCTTCCCAACGCAGCCTGACCCGCGCGCTGACAAATTATTTTTCAGTTTGTAAACCCAGCCATCCACGGCGCGGAATCTGTCCAAGACAGCTACACTTAGGCAGTTCCAGGGAAGGACTGATGCTTGTGACCTCAGGGGGATCCCGGCAAAGATTTCCCTGGAAACTTGTCTTGCACCCGCTCCTCCTGGAGCCCCAAGCACTCGAGACAAAATGACTGACCCTAAACCTATCTCGAGAGTCCTCTCGACCTGATGTCAGGACCCCTATTCTTCTCTCTGTGTTGAACACAACATTTGGGCTATTCTCCTCCCTCCCCCTCTGCCTTTTTCTTGGGTGAGCGACTTTGAAGAAAGAAGCTAGAGCTCGGAGAAAAAGATGCGTAATAGAAAAGCTACCTCCGCTCTGTCACACGTTCCCACTGGTCTTCGAGCGGAAGCGTCGCTGCAGGGTTGCTGGTTATTTATTTATTTATTTTTTAAAATTAGGCTAATGCAGTCCAATCGAGAGCCGCTAGCTGCGTACACGCTGAGCTCAGTAAGTACAATTCACTATGGAATTTGCTTCTTCCACAACGACCCCGCGGGGAGAGCCTGTCCTGAGCCCGATCCCCTTTGGCGACCTCTTACCTCGCCCCCTCGCCTCCCCCGGCGTCTTCGGAGGATGAGCTAGTCCCAGCGGCGTCCCCAGCGCGGCAGCGGGGACCGCATCCCCAGAGCCGCGCCGGCTCTTCGCCCCCCTCGCCACAGTCCCAGCGCTTTTTAAAACTTTGGACGCAGCTTTTACGTGACTGACAGGGAATAAACGCTCCTGCCCTTGTTCAGCTAACGTTGATAGCCTTGCTCCCTTTCACATTTCATAAATTAGGAAAAGATGTAAAGCTTACATTCCAAGAATAAGGTGTATCCGACTTTACGATTCTTTAGCCCTTACACGTTGGTGACACGGAATTCTATTCTTCAAACAAACCGTAATGATCAATCCTAACGTCCCTTCTACTCCATTTTAAGAGACTACAGAATTAATGACATTGGCAAGAGGTCTATGTACACTGCCAGAGTTTACAGATTAAGCAATATCAGAGCCCCAAATCACCACTCTTTTACTACCTCTAGCTCTGGGCGTGATGCTCTCTTCACTAAAATCCTAGCTCAAATATATTTTGCCCCCGCTGTTGCGATTCTTTGAAAATTTATTTCCTAAAATAGCAAAGGTAACGTTTTAAAGACCTTCTTAACGTCACCCTCCTCCTTGCAGTCACAAGCGGCACAGCAGCGCAGCTCAGCCCACTCCCGAAGATGTCCAGCAGGAACCCAGCAATCTTCCCAGCGGCACCTTCTCTTCCCGCCTAGATAAACCTAGAAAGCAAGCGACTTCAATGAATGCAAACTAAGCTTTCCCCGGGAGAAGCATCAATGCAGCTACAACCAGTCTCCGATTACACAAACATACCTAGAGGCAGGTTGGAGTGAGAAGGAGGGCTTTGCGGAGGGGGGTTGCCTGCCCCGAGGTGGCTTAAACCAGTTCTCCTATTGTTATTGAGTTCAGGAAAGCTAGCTTTTGTCTCGTCGTGGATGTTGGGGGTAAACCTGAGATGCCACAGTTAAGCCTCCCAGAAGGCTTCGAAAGGGTAAACCCTAACCTGAAGTTAGGACTTTAGTTCTTCTAAATTAAGTTACTGAATTAGGTGTAGTTAACGACTCCAGTAGAGAAAAGATCCAAAGTCGTTTCTGAGATGTTGTAAAAGGCAGGCTGACGTCCGCATTCTATCTGCCCTGCTCTCCAGGGGCTGTTCCACTCACGGCCCCCCTCTGCCAAATGGGGAAAAGTGGCAACAGCGGGGCTCTTAGGGTCACTTTTTGGATTCAAAGACTCCCTCCAATCTTCACTTTGCACTTCTGCTTTGGAAGAGGAGGAGTATTGAGGACTCATCCTTCCTGGGCCCACCTGGAGCCACACACCTAAAAAGCTCCTTCGCGCCTACTAAGCAGGTCGCGGTTGATAAAAGAGATGGTGCACTGTGCCAAGAGCCCTCGGGTTAGGGATGTCCCACTCTCGAAGTTTACTGGCTGAGGGGACCTGAAGCGGAGGAAGGTGCGAAGTCTCTGTACGTTGCGTTTAGGCGGTAACAACTCAAAGGACAACTTTCATTGAGGGGAGAAGAGCTTCCCAGGTCCGCGTCGGCGCGCGGCGCAGAGCCGCCGGGATTGGGCAGCCGCGCGTCACGTGGCCTGCGCGCGGCGCCCTGAGCCCCGCCCCCGCCCGGCGCGCGACCTGCCGGGCGGCCGCGAACCTGTCCTGCGCCCACTCTCACTTTCTGCACCCGGGGTTCACACCTGAGTGATAACAGGGTCTTTTTAAAAAAGGATTTTGAGGTGCAGGTACAAAAGGGAAGCAACCTACAGAAATAAGAGTTTCGTGTGTTACGGAAGGGGGGGCGAGGAACCGGGGAGGTCGGGTGGGGCCGCTGAACCGGGTCCGCTCTCCAAGAAGGACCCGGGTGGGGAAACCGGTGTTTCTTCCATCTGAAAGGTAAAACTGAGCTTGCGCGACCACAAAATGTTTTGCGAATTTATCAGGGCTTCCAGGATCACAACCAAAAGTAGAAAGCAGTCGGGGCTTCACTCTCCGAGAGCTTATTTGATGCTTTGTTTTTGAGGAGGAAGGTTCTCCAGGTAGTTTACTAGGTTAGCATAAGGGCCACCCACCAAAGCTGGCTTGTTATCCAACCTAGGAAACAGTGCTCGCTTGAAAAACAAACTGATGATAGTTTCCATCTAACCTCTAACCCGCGGGTGACTTGACTGGAATTAGTTCAGCAGAAATGCAGGGAGAGGGCTGTGCTCTAGCTCTGGAGGAGCTAGTGAGTCAGTGAAACCAGGCCCAGCCAACAATCCAGTGTGTCTGTCTGAACTTTCGTTACCACTTATTATCGCAGCTAGTTACTGACTAAAACATTCTCCCATGGTTCTAAGTAATAAGTTCACCTTTAGAAAAAAAATATTCCAGATCACTAACATGGGCTTAGCCCATTCATTCGTTCTTTCATTTTTATAACAAAGTTATTTTACATATTACACATTTTCCAGTGACTGGCCTGCTAGGTTCTAGGGCTAGAGTCAGCAACCTGTGAACCAAGCTGACTCTTGCATAAGGTGACCCTGGTGCTCATCTGTAACAAGTCAGGGCAAGTTGTGACAAATAATTGGATCTTGGAAAGAAAAAATATTTTTTTCCTTCTTTCTAAAAAGATTTCTCCACCACTTGATAGCAAAGTGACTTTTAGCAAGTTGCTCAACTTTCTAAGCCCTGTTTTTGTTGTTGTTTGTTTCCTTATTTGTACACTTTGAAGGGTAAGAAAAAGCCAGGTAAAGTGTGGACAATTGCCTAGCACAGAGCCTGGCATAAAGTAAATGCCCAGTAAATTATTATTATTGAAGTTAGAGGCCAAGCACAGTGGATCACTCTTATAATCCTAACACTTAAGGAGGCTGAGGCAGGAAGATTGTTTGAGGCCAGGCGTTCGAGACCAGCCTGAGCAAGAGCGATACCCTGTCTCTACAAAAAATGGAAAAATTAGCTGGGCATGGTGGCACATGTCTGTAGTCCCAAATACTGGGGAGTCTGAGGTAGGAGGATGGCTTAAGCCTAGGAGGTTGAGGTTGCAGTGAGCTATGATTATGCCACTGCATTCTAGCCCAGGCGACAGAGTGAGATCCTGTCTCAAATTAAAAAAAAAAAAAAAAAATTTAAACCAGTTACACTTCCTGTCGCTTGTAGTTTTAAGTGACAATATAGTGTTGTCCTTGTGCCATGCTTTATTTTTATATAGAGGTTTGATTAAGGAGAAGGGAAAGCTTGTAAAGCAATTTGCTTCAATCTTTTGTTGTGATAGTAACTTCCACTAACTAATTACATGTCATTTTAAAAGTATTTCCTTAAATTTGTTTGGAATATATAATATTGCCTTTGAATTTCCTTAACTTCTTCCTTATACTTTTACAAAATGAAAGGGTATGGTCTTATACCACTAGTTATTTCACAACCAAACATGGTAACTCCTTGGGGGGAAGAGATTATTATTTTCTCTGGGCAGCTAGCTAAAAATCTCCTATCAAAAAGTGAAGTCAAGAATAAGAATTAAATAATCAAAACATCACTTTTTTTTGGCTATCCGGGAAAAAATTATATAGAGCAGATATGTAAAATCTTAATTTAAAAAATATAGCTGCTTTTAGATCCCTACCCTTAGGAGCAAATTTGGAATGAAATTTGCTTGAAATGACAGTTGTTTTGAATGAATGCTTGAAATGAAGGTTGTTTTCCCTTTAATATTAGTATAATTATTGCTAGTTAGAATATCTTGAGCCCCAAATTCCATCTTCCACAAATGACACTGGAACTACTTGGATATATATGGAGCTAAACTCCTCACCTCCCCTGCCCTTTGCCCCCTGCATATTCTAGAATGGATCTTACTTAGTTCACCCTGCTGGTCGTCCATACTACAAACCTCGGGGTCATCCTCCAGTCTTCTCTTTCTCTCTCCCTCTGTTTCAAGTCAGTTATCAAGTCTTGCCTGACTTAACTTCCTAATTATGCTTCAGATATATCGCTTGCCTTCCTTTCTCATTCCTGTTGCTCTAGTCTAGACCTTCCTTGACTTCTTCTCAGCTCACTTGCAACAGCTTCTTCACTGGAAGGCTCTGCCATTATCATTTCCTTCAAATCCTTTCCTTGACTGACTTATCTGAAAAGCACATCTGAACATGCCACTCACCTTTCAAGGCTTTCCATTACTTGTCAGATAAAAATCTAAGCTCTTCATCACAGCATTCAAACCTCTCTGCTGCTTCACGTTTCTCTGCTTCCTGCCCTGACTTCACATTCCAGCCACACTTCATTCATTCATTCTACACTACTGTGTGCCAGCCACTGTCCTAAGCACTTGGGATACCTCAAGGAACAAAAACTAAGATCCTTGCCCTCATGGAACTTATATGGGGGGAGGGGGTATCAGTAAATAATAAACATTATAAAGAAGCATGTTTTATAGGATGGGGAAGGGCAATTTCAATAGGCTGGTCAGATTGGCTTTATCGAAAAGGTGACTTTTGAGCAAAGATGCACAAGGAGGTGAGGCAGTGTATGTGCTATGTAAACAGAGGAAGAATATCTAGGTCCAGGGAACAGAGAGTGCAAAGCCCTGAGGTGGGAATGTACTTAGCAATCAAGGAGAGGAGAGGAGAGAGTGGGGGGGAGTGATAGGAGATGAGGGCAGAGAGAAAACGGGCGTGAGTGTGTTTTTGGACACGCTCTCACCAGCCATTGAAATAAGTTGGGGACTTACTTTGCATTAAATGGGGAACCAGCTACTTGTGGTCACACTCTCCCCTATAAGCCACTGTGTTTAGCCCTTGTGTCTTTAATCATGTTCTGCCTTCTGTTTGGATTGTACCCCTCTCTCCAGCTGAGTTGCTGCTCCCATAATGCCTTGTAATTATTAATATCTCTGTTACTGTATTTGCCATATTACTCAAGAGACTTAGGTTTTGAAGAAGGGTTTTGGTTAATTGATCGCTGTGTCCTCAGTGCCTAAAGCAGGCCCTTGGACACTCAGTGAATGAATGATAATGAAGTTCATTTATAGAGTACTTACATATGTCAGGTGCGTATATTTATTTCTTAAAATAACCTTACAAGGGGGTTCTGTTGTACCTATTTTACAGAAGAAGAAATGAGGTTAAGAGAGGTTAAGTAACTTATCCAAAGTCACAAAACTAGTAAGTCTCCTAATGGATTTCAAACTCAGATGTTTGGCCAATTGCTATTCTGCACTCTTCACTCATGGGGCTTCCTTAGTAAATTGAAAGGGATGGAGGGAATTTATTTCTGTTTTTTTTTTTTTCTTGCACTTGGATTCTTTGTGCTTAAAAAAAAAACCCCCAGTTATCAACTCTAAATCTATTTTATGAATTCATGAAATATTTAATAAGTACCTGTGTGCCAGGTACTTGGAATGCAATGCTGAGCAAAACAAATGTAGTCCTTTCCCTACTGGAATTTATACCATAACAGGAAAGATCCACAATTGTATGAGCACGGAGAATAAAATGCAGCCATTGTTCTTCCCGGGGAAGTACGAAGTGCCGCTGAGGGTACTGTGGCGACAGCAACTAACTCATCTTGAGAAGGACATACACTGAAAGCCTCTTTCCTGGAGGAAGGTAATTCCAAGTGGAGTATACCATTGGCCCTAGGGTACTGAAATTCAGAAAGTGGAGTTATATCTAGCTGTGAATGAAAGAATCCCCTGTAAACTTGTATAAGATACTCAATTATGGTATAAAAATCTAAAGACTCTTGTTCTATCTTTGCTCTATTCATTTTTTTTAATCTTTGACTGTTAGTGCCCTTTCCCCAAATCTGATTACAATCTTTATGTATAAAATCTAAAGCATAAGCTTTTTAACATTTATTTTAAAATTTTTATTTGATAGGTTATTTGTCCCATTCATTTGCAAAGAGGTAATGCAGTGTGTCTGTTTTAGTAGTTAATAAATTCCAAAACTATGAAATCTGAGGGTTTATTCAAATTATTTTGTTTCACTGGAATTTGGTGGTGTATTGCATCATTGGCTAGAGTTTGGTAACTTGTTACAGAATGTAATTCTTTTTATTATGCTGATGGGAATGAAATTTAATGTTTGCTCACTTTTAATTCCTGTTCAATGGGAGAAATAGCCCAGGAAACCATGAAAGCTGGTGTGACTGAGACAGGAAGAAGCCAGGCTGGAAAACCAGAGACCCATATTCAGAAAGTAGCATTTTAGTACTTTCTAGCTTGTGGAAAATTAATAGGTTGTTCTCTACAGATTTCCCCTGTTTTTCAAGTGGGGATATTGTATTTGCCACCATAATAACTCTAATATATGACTTGATTTTCAAAATTAAAAATTTAAGGATGAAAATAGTTACTCAGACAACTTGAAACTGGTGGTACTGGTGGCAACAGAGCAGTTGTTTTTAATAAGAAAATGATGGGGAAGATCAAAGAAGAGCAGGGATCAGGATGTGGGAGTGAGTTCTCTTTATTGTAAACTGCTTTGGAGGGAGGTGAGAGATGGAGATTAGAGATGATGAAGACCTTTCCTTTTGGTTTCTCTGATCTAGCCATAGAGGATGAGAGTCCTTCTGGATGAGCGTCAAAGAAAAGACATGGTTAAATGGGTAATAAAAAAAAATCAACGGCCCATAAATGCTAAATGCTAAGTGTTTTAAGTTTAAAATTTTCTCTTGGAAAAAAAAAAAAAAAGGTTAGCTATTGCAGTTATCGTTTACAGCTTGTAAAATACAAGTTTCCCTAATGGAGCAAGTCCACCAAGTCTTGGTTATAGGAAGAGATAGGAATATTGTGAGAATTCAAAGACTCCAGGCAAATATATGCTTTAAGGTTTTAAAAAGTGCCCCAGAGGAGAAAAAATACGCTGAAAAAAAATAGTCACAAAGTGCTTTTTTATGTTAAGAACAAAAAGACAGGAAATGTTTTTTCTCCCAAATATTGTTGCATTTTCTCCATCTGGTGAAATAAAATAAGACAGATAATGTTATCATCCACTGTTACACAAACACACCACCAGCAGGCCAGTTAGAGAGTGGAGAGCTGCAGTCCCTGGTGCAGTAGGTATAGCATTATTGCCCTCCTGCCCACCCGTCCCCCCGCCCCCCAAAAAACAGCATATGTGCTGCTTCTCCCGGAGGCCATCAAACGTTGTTGGCTTAACACAGAAATTTCTTGGTTAATGGAATAACAGAACGGTCATCATTACGTCTAAGGAAACCTTCCTTGTTTGCTAACTTCCTTCCAAAACATTTTTGCCCTAATTACACTTTTGTTGGTGGTTTGGAGAGGCCAGGACAACCCAAGGGAATGATTTCATTCTAATTGCATCTTTCCTTTCCCAGGAGGTCTATATCCTTTCATATCCACCAAACTCACTTGATCCCTTGATTAACTGTTGTCCACTTGTTACTGAGGAAAAAACAACAGTGAGGACAACCAATCACCCAAAGGAGCCCTGTGAAATATTTCCCCCCTGCTGAGATCACAAAGCTTGTGCATACTTTCTGTCAGGCACCGGTTCTCATCTAGGGCTCCAGGTGTAACAGAAGAGATGTGGTGGGGGGGGCTTATTACCGGACCACTGAACATGTATCCTAAAGTGTGTGTTTTTTGGGCTAGGATTCATAGCTTGCGCCCATTTTTGAAGAGATCAGTGACCCCCAAAATGTGAAGAACCACTGCCCACAATATCCAAGTGAATTCCTCCATGGTTGCCAGACGTGGGTCCTTGCTGGGCTTGCGGGTTGCTGAAATACATTGAAAATTCGGTTTAATAAATTTCTACAGTAATCTGTGATCTCCCAGCAACTGCCCTGGGAATGTCACCCGCAGTCTCAGGCTACTTGGTGCAAACGTGTGTGTTTAAGCCCGCACGCAACCTCCTCCAGGGCTGACCGCGCGCTCCCGCGCGCGTCCTAGGCGAGCAAAAGCGGGACTCTTGCGCGGCGGCGGCACGCACGGGCGGCTTCCGCTAGGACGCTTTGCGGTGTAGAGAGGACCCCGCACAGTCTTCCCTGAATGTCCTGTCTACAGGAAACTTGGGCTCCATTTTTCCTCAGAAATCTGAGGGGTGGCAGCAGAGGGAAAAGGGAATCCGTCTTTTAAACAAGAAAAGGCGCCTTTCCCGGTGCGTATAGGTGGGCGGGGCAGGAGCCCCGCGTGTGCCGGAGACCAGCAGACTCGAGTCGGACGGGCGGGCCCTTCCTCACTGCTAGGCTGGAAACCCCGCGTCCAGGCAGCAGCAGGCGCAGCGCGACGTCTTCGCGCCTCTCAGGGCTCGTCCGAGAGACCGCGGCCCAGAGGACTCTGCTCCGCCAGGACAGGAAGCGCCCTTGGCCGAGGCCCCTCCCCGCTTCGTCTGCGCTTCGGAGAAGGGGCTGGCGTGAGGGGCCAGCGCGGGGATCCGGCGTCCTTTCCCGCCTACAGGCCCAGCACACCACGGTGGCTCTGCACTGCGTACGGTGCGCGGGATCCCCGCCCTTCACGGCGAGATGAATTGATCCGGATCACTCCTGGCCTGGGATTCCACAACCGATCTTTGGCTTCTTTCATTCTTTCTCTAAACACCTATTTTGTACCAGCATGGGCTGGAGATGTCAAGCATATGTGAAGATAGAACAATGTTTGGAGGTAGGTGGGACATAAAGTGCTTGAGGAAAACCCTGAGCAGCAGGAAGGAGCAAAAGAGCCGGTTGTATGGGCTTTCTCTCACGGATCCAAGACTGCCGCTCAGTAAGTGGGTGTTAGTATCCCATTTTACTGAGGGGAATACTGACACCCAGAGAGATTAAGGGCTGTGGCACCGGAGCATGTGACTGTCTAATGCCAGACTTGGCACGCCAAACCCTTGCTTCCTCTCCGCTGCCTCCAGTGAAAAGGATTAATTCTGCCCAGTACAGTGGACAGAGATTTAACAGTGGAAGCAAATCTTAACCCGAGTGTCAAGGCTGTGTGCTCTTCTCCTTCACTCTTTAGTCCTGATGAAGTGGGAGACGTTGGAGCATACCTGGGCCCACTTCTCAGACCTCTTCTGTCCGTCTGTCCTCACCCCTTATGTTATCTCTTGCAGTCACCAGCACCTACAACCATCCAAATTTTAAACGAATCCCCAAATTTAAAAAATACATTCAGCCTCCATTTACTCCCTGAACTCCAGCCTCCAGTTTTGTTTCTTCAACTGCATACTTGATGTCTATCTCCACTTATGTCTAAAAGATCCTCAAATTTAATTTGTTTGATGCTTTGCCCCCTGACCCTGCTCCATCTTCAGTATTCCCCCTTTAGATTAAGAGCAACATCATTTTTCTCAGGAGTTGATCAGGCCAAAAACCCTGAGTCAGTCCTTGACTCCTTGACTCACACTCCGAATGGAGCCTATTGGTGAATGCTGTGCCTTTATCTTCTGTGTATATCCAGAATCTGACCATTCCTTAGGACCTCTGCTCATCTAGGTTACTATGAGAGCTTGTTGATGGGTCTCCGTGTTTCTACCTTGCTCCCTTATAGTGCATTCCTGGCACAACAGCCAGAGTGATCCCGATGTGTAAGGGAGCTCAGAAGCCCCCAGTCACTCTCCACCTCACTCAGAGTAAAAGCCAACCTCCTATACCCCCTGAGTCACCACTCCATCTCTGACCTCTCCTACTTTCTCCTTTTCCGTGCCCACTCCCCTCCACCTACAGTGACATTCCTGTTTTTCCTGCCCTAGGGTCTTTGCACTTGCTGTCCCCTCTGCCTAGAGCACTATTCCCCAGATAGATGTAGTTTGCTTCAGCTCTTTGCTCAAATGCCACCCCTTGCAGGAAGCTTTCCCTGACCACCTCATTGACATTGCCACCAGATCCCCTCCTTTCCCCCTTTCCCTGCTTTGTTTTTCTCCATGGTACTTAACTTTTCTTATACTAAATTTACTTCCTTGCCCCTTTATTGCTTCTTCCCCTCCACAAGAATTCAAGTAATAGTATATATATATATATATATATATATATATAAGGGCAGGGATTTTTTTTTAATTGCTGTATCTCCAGTGCCTAGAATAGTGCCTGGCACATTGGAAGTACTCAATAAATATTTATTTTAATAAACTGGGGGGAGGGGAGTGGCTCCACTATTTACTAGCTCCATGACCTTGGACAAGTTAACTGCTCTAAAGCTCAATTTTCTCATCTGTAAAATGATAGTAGATGCTACATTACAGGGTTATCAATAATGATTAAATAAGTAAGTATATATAAAACACTAAGCACACAAGAGCACAATAAGTGGTAGTTATTTTTACTGATGTGTTATTTATTTATTTATTATTTTTCAGAGATAGGGTCTGTTGCCCAGGGTGGAGTGCAGTGGTGCAATCACAGCTCACTGCAGCCTCGAACTTCTGGCCTCCAGCAGTCCTCCCACCTTGGCCTCTGAAAGTGCTGGGATGACAGGTGTGTACCACTGTACCCCTCCTGATATATGTATGATATGTATATGAGGCCAGACTTGTAAGTGTGTACATATGTATTGTACCTTACTTTCCTATGTTTTAGAAGACATTTGTCTATTTGTAATGGTGCAATATAATTGAGAATGCAGCATCCAGTTCAAATTGTTCATCTGTTTCTGATATTTCTTTGAATAATGCCTCAGAAGTGTGTGGTCACTCTTACTGCTGAGAGCTGAGAGAAAAGTTTATTCAGAAGCAGGTCTGAAATAACACTTTTTGCTTGATTTGTACCTGCATCATCACCTACCCTTCTTGTCATCTTCCAAGGAAAGGGAGAAGAGGAAGTTAGATTCTTTTTTTTTTTTTTTTTGGGCTTAAACAACAGAAATTTATTTTCTCACAGTTCTGGAGGCTGGAAGTCCAAGATCAAGGTGTCAGCAGGTTTGGTTTCTCTGGGCCTCTGTCTTTGGCCTATAGACAGCCACTTTCTTGCCATGTCCTCATATGGTTTTTCCTCTGTGCCCCTGAAAACCCTCATGCCTCTTTCCAGGAAAATTCTTTTGAAGACCTGTAAGGATGGGACTAAAGGGTGAGGGGTGGAAGAGAGGAGGAGGCACTTGACTTAAACCACCACGGGCTGGAAGTAATGCTAGTATTGGGCTTTTTTCCAGCCACCCAGCCCCTTTCCTTAGGCCAGTCTCCCTAGGGAGGACTCACATGATGACATGTTTGTGCGTGGAGGAGAGAGGTGGCAGGATTTAGCAAGAGAAATTGGACAGTAGCTCCCTGGTGCTCTTTCCTCTGGCTAGACCCTGGCTTCCTCCGTCACCTCGCTGTGCTCAACTGTCCACCTTGTTTAAAATACAGTTGTCTTCACGATGTGCATTCTCACTACCCCCACCCCGCCCTCCACCCCACCCAGGTAAGCCCCGAGGACAGCAATGTTTGTTCTGTTATGTCTCCAGTTTCTTTCTAGTTACTAGGGCACAGCCTGGTACTCATGGTCCTGTCAAATTCTAGTTAGTTGAGTGACTCCTCATGCCAAGCTCATTGAGTTCTACCAAGCTGCCCCTGGCTTTAACGGAGGAATTCTCAAGTTCGAGAGCACTTTAAATGCATCACCTCATACTGTCACAACAGTCTTCTGAGGTAGGTGTTATTATAGTTCCTGCTTTACAAATAAAGTGAAGACCAGGGAGGTTTAGTAACTGGCTCAAGGTCGCGCAGCAGCCGATAATGGCGGAGCTAAGGACAGACTCCGGACAGTCTGGGTCCACGGCCTGAGTCCCAGCCGTCTTTGGGAAGAAGCTGAAGAAGGCTGAGCGCACGCGCCGTCAGGCGCAGCCGGCCCGACCCTGAAAGGCCCGAAGGTTGAGAGGAGGTCAGAGGCCGCTGCCATCTAAACATCCTTCTATCCCTTCCGCGGCCACTCGGTGTGGCCCCCACCGTAATCGAGCTGCCCTGAAGCCAGCGCAGGCCTGGCATGCGACCATCGGTGGAGGTTAAGCAGGGGAGAGTCTTCTCAAAAGCCCTACCCTTAAAGTCCCTGCTGGTGCCCGGACAACTTGAATTTTCGGGAATGGCATCTGCCAGTGGGGCGTAGGTGAGCCATCAAAAAGCCCAGCAGACCGTGCCCTCGCGGATTTCCCCAGCGGGGCTAGGCCAACCTTTGGATTCCCTTGGAAGACCCCGACGGAGCCATCGCATCGATAAGGAGACTCGAAACCGGGAACTACGAGTCTGGGAACCGAGAACGCGACTGCACTTGGCCGCAGGCGTGCGTCGTGAGCTCCCGCGCAGTTTCCGTGAGGCGGAGCGCAGGGGCCGGGGAGCCCCCTGCGGGGACCCGCGGACGGCGGAGCGCGAGGACCGCGAGCCGCAGCGCCTGCGAGGCGCTATTGTCTGTCTCCTCGTTCTCATCGTTTTCATGCTTAAAAAAGAAAAATCAGGAAAACAACTTGGAATGGTTCACTTGGCGAGCCTGTTTTTCTCAATCCTTGGGTGATGGAGCGAACGTAGAATCCAGTCTCCAGGCCGGCCGCCCAGCGACCCGGGATCCCAGGTCCCCGCCGCAGGGCCACCAGCGTCTGCCGGGGAAGCCATCTGCCGCCACGACTTAGCTGCGCGACAGTTTTTAAATTCAGAGAGAGGAGGTAGTAAACAATTTCCTTGCGTAGAGTCACCGAATTCATGGGAGCTTTGGGTCATTTTGTCGTTACGTGTTTTATTTTCTGTCAAGGGATACTTAAAACATAACAACTCATCCTGTGAGCTTCTGGGAAAATTTGGAGGTTAAAATACCTGAAGATTTTGGTAATCCCTATTCTGATGAGTCAATTAAAAAGACTTCATTTACTCATCACCGCCAGGTAGAATCCTGCAAAAAATCAATGAAGAAATAGGCTCAATTTTTACACTGTTGTTTGGAAAGTCAAAACCAAATACCTTTGTCTACAGTTGCAAATTAGAGTTCACATTAATTGCCCTAAAATGTAGCGATTTGCCCTATGCAGAAGTTTGTTTCTGAACCAGTATTTGCCTCAATTTTCTTCCCCAGACATGTGATATTATGGAATGATCAAAACAAACAAAAAATCCAGCTGATTTGTGTTTTTTCTATCTTAGGTATCGAATCTTGTACAGTTGGCTCCTTTTTTCAAAAAACAGCATTTATTTTATATTATTATTATTGTTATTGTTAGAGATAGGGTCTCACCCTTGCTCAGTCTGGAGTACAATGGTGTAAGGATAGTTCAATGCAGCCTCCACTCCTGGGCTCAAGGGATCCTCCTTCTTCAGCCTCCTGAGTAGCTAGGACTGTAGGGTGCAGGCCACCATGCCTGGCTAATTTTTAAATTCTTTTGTAGAGATGCGGTCTTGCTGTGTTGCCCATGCTGGTCTCAAACTCCTGGTCTTAAGCCATCCTCCTGCCTCAGCCTCCCAAAGTGCTGGGATTATAGGCATGAGCCTCTGTGCCCAGCCCTATCTTAAAATGGACTTCAGAGTAAAAAGTAATGGAGATGTTTGCCAACCTCGTGGTAAAATATAATAGTGCACTGAGGATAAAGACTAGAATTCAGTTCCATTTCTTGCTCCATTACTCACTCACTTGATGTGGCCTTTGACAAGTTCCTTCACTGTCCTGGGCCTCAGGCTGTCTCCATCAGTAACAGGGGATCATCTTTACCATCTACCTGCCTCCTGGGGGTGTTGTAAGGGTTAATGAGATATGTGGTGAGTGCTTTGACTCCAGGGTGAATGATCCTGAACAAATAAAACATGATTACATCTCACATTCCTCTTTGATTCATCTGAATAATAGGCCTTCCCTTTATTAAGTCTTTTCCTATTA
>RJWJ010029269.1:0-20723 GCA_004363605.1 Indri indri
AGAATTTTTTTCTCACTTAATGAGCTACAAAAAATAGAAAATGTCTGGATCCATGTGAATTTGCATAGCTGCCTTTTGAAATATTTTCCTAATGGCTGTGATTTTATATTTTTCTTATCTATAGGATTCCTTCTACTTCATTTTTATTCTAGGTAGGTAGAACAGGTTTCAATTTGTAGATTAGGAAAGAAGTACTGAAAAGTTGTGATCTGATAGTGGTAGAAATGCAATTTAGAAGCCAGATCACCTGACCCCTGTTTAGTTCTCTTTCCTTAATATTACCAAGTGATCATATCCTGGCTTAAAATATAACCTTCTTGGCAATTCATTACTTTAAATTGCATACTATGACTTTTTTTAAACTCCTCTTTTCTCTAAGGATCTGACAATGTTCCTGTATTGTGGAGTAGCTTGCAGGAGAAAATCTTTTTGGTGCTATAGGCTGCTGTCAACCTACGTGACTAAGACACGGTGAGTCTTGATCAACCTGAACTCTGATTATTCCATCTTTGGCCCATTAAAGTATAAACTCTGAACATCTTAAGATCCCATATTGAGAATTAAGATCTGTGATAAAGATTTATACAGGCTGGGTGAGGTGGTTCATGCCTGTAACCCTAGCACTTTGGGAGGCCAAGGCAGGAGGATTGCTTGAGGCCAGAAATTTAAGAGCAGCCTGAGCAATATATTGAGACCCTGTCTGTACAAAAAATTAAAAAGAAATTATTTGGATGTGGTAGTACATGCTTGAGGTCCCAGCTACTTGGGAGGCTGAGGCAGGAGGATCACTTGAGCCCATGAGTTTGAGGTTACAGTGAGCTATGATGATGCCACTGTACTCCAGCCTGGGCAACGGAGTGAGACCCTGTCTCAAAAAAACCAGAAACAGGCTGGGCATGGTGGCTCATGCCTGTAAACCTAGCACTCTGGAAGGCCAAGGCGGGAGGATTGCTTGAGCTCAGAAGTTCGAGACCAGCCTGAGCAAGAGCAAGACCCCGTCTCTACTATAAATAGAAAGAAATTAGCCAAATAACTAAAAATAGAAAAACTTAGCCGGGCATGGTGGCACATGCCTGTAGTCCCAGCTACTTGGGAGGCTGAGGCAGGAGGATCACTTGAGCCCAGGAATTTGAGGTTGCTGTGAGCTAGGCTGACGTCACAGCACTCTAGCCCAGGCAAGAGAGTGAGACTGTCTCAAAAAAAAAAAAAAAAACCAGAAACAAACAAACAAAATATATCAAATAACATTTCATGAAGTTTCCTGAAAATTAGGTAGATAACTCTACTCCCTACCCTTACCCCACCCTTCAAGAACTAAACTTCAAGGAAAGGTAGACCAGAAAAAAAAATCTGTAATAGCACAGGAAGGTGATAAAGGACTTTTTTGTCTCAGCCTGTAAAAATCTGAAATCACTATCCTGCTCTCATACAGTTTTGGGGTTTAAATTGATACCATCTGTGTGGTGTGGTCCTAGAACCCCCAGCTTAAGAAATGAATTTAAGTAGTAATCTTGGACTGATAATATCCCTGGAGCACATGCAAATGCAAATGTAAGACTCCTCAGGAGGGATATACTCACAACCAGGGCTTCCTACATAGAAAGGCCTGGCAAATGTGAGCGCCTAGCCCAAAATTTAGAGGCACATTAGCATACAATCCTACATGAGCAAGAGTGAACAAATAACAAAATTGTAATACTTGTGTTAGATATTGTCGGACATTTAGGTTGCTTACACTTCTCAGACTGAGACTCCAAGAACAATAACAATTATTGAATAGTCTAAAAATTAAATATGTTAAAGTGATTAAATGTATTTAAAAATGAATAAAAATTGGTTCATTCCTGCGTTTTGGCAAAAAAAATAGAATCAAAATCATGAGAAAAGAATAAAAGTCTGTCAATAAAGAATATTTGGCTGGCCATAGTGGCTCATGCTTGTAATCTCAGCACTTTGGGAGACCAAGGAGGAGGATTGCTTGAGACCAGGAATTCGTTACCAGCCTGGGCAACATAGGGAGACCCTGTGTCTACAAAAAGCAGAAAAATTGGCTGGATGAGGTGGTATGCACCTGTAGTCCCAGTTACTCAGGAGGGTGAAGCAGGAGGATCGCTTGAAACCAGGAGTTCAAGGTTGCAGTGAGCTATGATCAAGCCACTGCACTCACACTACAGCCTGGGCAACAGAGTGAGACCCTGTCTCAAAAACCAAAACACATACATAAACCCAAAAACAACAAAAAAAGAATATTTTATGATAGAATGATGTGAAAAAAATGTTTATATATGTTTAAGGAAAAAAGGCTACAAATTAGTAGGTATAATTGATTCTAAATGTACTTATATATGTATTGATGCATAATATTAATAGTTTGGAGAATTCCAGAGCATAAAAATAATGATCAGCCCCGAGTGGCAGGATTGTCCCTTTTTAAAAAATTGATAATTGTATATTCTGATTATTAAAGAATGACTATTTTTTTTACTGTTATACTAAGAAAAAAGTTAAAGTTTAAAAATAATCTAAATGTTTTCAGCCTTGTTAATCTTAATGTAGCATTTTCCATGCTATTATAACTAAAGGGAGAAAATGAATTTTTTAAAAATAGAGCTCCTGATGAAGAGGCGTGTAAGGAACTTTTAGATGTCAATTCCAGTTCCAGTGAGGCCTTGGGTTTAAGACCTTAACCTGGGTGTTTTTGTAGATGTTTTGCTTTTTAGGGTCATTAGGGCAAAGCACAGGTTGTACCACTCCTACTGTTCTTTTACAAAGGCAGCTGTGTTTGTTCTATTGTTTATATTTGGTAACTTCTGAGTGACACATGTCTCTGCTTTGACATACATTCAGTCTTTGCCCCAGGAGGCTGCAGTCACTCACAATAAGTTTAAAAATATCATGAGTCTTAAAAGATCAGGTTTCTCTTGTCTTCTATTTATAAAGAGCTCACTGTAACTCCTTTTATCACACCATCAAAATAGGTTCCTACGGATTACACTGGGGTGCATTTGTCCCTTTGCTTTGTATTTCATGTTGAGCCAGCTTTGCTTACTGGTGTTACAAAAATTCCCAGATCCTACAGAAAGAATCTGCAAGCTGTTTTTCCCCACTTAAGTGACAAAATATGCTGTATATTTGGGCCTTTGACAGGGAAAAATGGTTAAACCTGAAGGCCCCAGGAGAATCCACATTCTGTCTCTGCAGAATCACAAGGACCCAGACTCGATTCCCAAAGCTCTTAAAGGGTTAGACTCAGACCACCCTTAATGAAGGTACTGGAAAAGCCTAGAACTTGCCGCATTACTATCTCTGTGAGAAACCAATAATAGGATGTTCTCTTTTTCCATATTTCATTTTGGCTACTGAAAATGTTATCCTTGTCAAATAGCTTATGTACAGGCTTCATCTATGGTCTCTTCACTAGAGGTGAGGAGCTGACAGTGGCCACTTTGGGAGCTAGATGTTTGAAACAAGGGTACGTTGAAGGTAAAATGTGTTCTTTCCCTTCTCTAGATTGAATGAGCATTACTGAAGATACGGTGTTTGCTCTTTGTCTGTAGTAATAAAGTCTGTTCCCATCTCTAGGTATTCTGTGGTTGATGTTTTATCACTGCACTTGTTTTCCTTTCACTTCACTGCATGTACATTCTTGCCTCACAGTATAATATTGGCAGAGTACCTTGAAGTTCAATTCAGTAAATATTTATTACCCTTGAAGTTCAATTCAGTAAATATTTATTGAATGGAACCATTCAATATGCTAATTACTGAGATACAGAGCTGAGGAAGGCAGAGCCTGCCCTTAGGGAGATCATGGTCTTTCAGGGGAGACAGACAGATGAACAAATAATACGATAGTGCAACCGCAGAAGTATGAGCAATGTACGCAGCAGGGCAAAAGAGGGAATGAATGGTTTCCTGTAGCCACCTCAGATACTTTTTGGAGCAAATTAGGATGTAGATAACTAAAGGGAAATAACCGTGGTAGGATAGGGATGCAGGAGCAGAATTCTCAAAGATGAATGCTGTATGAGTAACTAAGTGTGGTTTTGTAAAGGTTTGATTATTTCCCAAATACAGGTATTTATTTGAACTGAAGGAAGATGATGATGCATGTAAAAAAGCCCAGCAGACAGGAGCATTTTACCTCTTTCATAGCCTGGCTCCTTTGCTTCAGACTTCAGCACATCGATACTTGGCCCCTCGGCATAGCCTGTTAGGTAAGTCGAAAGTGGACCAGTGGCATTGACTAGTCTGTGGCTACTAAATAGAATTCAGTCCATGTTGAATTTCTAAGAAGCATCCTTGAACTTTAGAGTCTAGATTTTTCAAACAGCTTTTTAGTCTTAAGCTGGTGTAACTGCTTCTGCCAACTAATAATTTAGTGTGTAAACTCTAGATTTCCACTCAAATATTATTTGGTGATGATATGAACGACTAACACCTTAAACTAGAAGTTGGCAAAACTGCTGCCCAAATTGGTTCTGTTGACTGTTTTGTAAATAAATTTTTATTGGAACATAGTCACTCTAGTTCACTTATAAATCATTTATGGCTATTTGCACTACAATGTAGAATTGAGTAGTTCTGATAGAAACTGTATGACTCATAAAGCCTAAAATATTTGGTATCTCTTTTTTTTTTTTTTGAGACAGAGTCTCACTCTGTTGCCCAGGTGAGTGCCGTGGCGTCAGCCTAGCTCACAGCAACCTCAAACTCCTGGGCTCAAGTGATCCTCCTGCCTCAGCCTCCTGAGTAGCTGGGACTACAGGCATGTACCACCACATCTAGCTAATTTTTTCTGTTTTTAGTAGAGATGGGGTCTCGCTCTTGTTCAGGCTGGTCTCGAATTCCTGAGCTCAAGCTATCCTCCCACCTCAGCCTCCCAGAGTGCTAGGATTATAGGCATGAGCCACCTCGCCTGGCCATCTTTTCAGAAAAAGTTTGCCAACCTCTGCTTAGGGAAGTGATTTCCAGCCTTCATAGAGTTGCACACTGTTCTACTGTTTAAGATTTGTATCATAACTTCATTTTTACTAGATGGGTCAAAATTAAAAGTGAATTAAAATGAATTTGTTTTGAGAACTCTTTTAGCTTATATACCTAGAGATATCTAAGCCATTGGGATTTAGCATTCAAAATGCTAACTTTCAATTTTATATAATGTCACTCTATTCTGACTAGCTTCTAAATATATTGATCAATCAGACAAGAGAAAAATAAAAGGCATCCACATTGGAAGAGAAGAAGGTGAATTATCCTTGTTTGCAGATGATATGATCTTATATCTAGAGAAACCTAAAGACTCCACAAAAAAACTATTGGAACTGATAGACAAATTCAGTAAAGCTGCAGGATACAAAATCAACATACAAAAATCAGTGGCATTTCTATATGTCAACAGTAAACAATATGAAAAAGAAATGAAGAAAAGTAATCTGATTTACAAATGCATACAAATAAAATAAAATACCTAGGAATAAATTTAACCAAAGAAGTGAAAGATCTCTATAATGAAAACTAAAACATTGATGAAAGAAATTGAAGAGGACATACAAAAATAGAAAGATATTCCATGCTCATGGATTGGAATGATCAATATTGTTAAAATGTCCATACTACCCAAAGCAATCAATCTACAGATTCAATGTAATCCCCATCAAAATACCACTGACATTTTTCACAGAAAGAATAATCCTAAAATTTATATGGAACCACAAAAGACCCAGAATAGCCAAAGCCATTCTGAGCAAAAAGAATCAAACTGGAGGAATCACATTACCTGACTTCAAGTTATAATACAGAGCTGTAATAACCCAAACAGCATGGTACTGGCGTAAAAACAGACAGATAGACCAATGAAACAGAATAGAGAACCCAGAAATAAATCCACACATCTATAGGGAACTTATCTTCAACAAAGGTGCCAAGAACATACAGTGGGGAAAGGATAGTTTCTTCAATACATGGGGCTGGGAAAACTGGATATCCATATACAGAAGAATGAAACTAGACCTTTATCTCTCACCATATACAAAAATCAAATCAAAATGGATTAAGGACTTAAATATAAGACCTGAAACTATGAAACTACTAAAAGAGAACATTGGGGAAACACTTCAGGATATTGGTCTGGGCAAGGACTTCTTCAGTGGTACCACCAAAGCACAGGGAAGCAAAGCAAAATTGGACAAATGGGATCACATCAAGCTAAAAAGCTTCTGCACAGCAAAGGAAACAATCAACGAAGTGAAGAGACAAACCACAGGATGGGAGAAAATATTTGCATACTACCCATCTGAGAAAAGATTAATAACAAGAATATGTAAGGAGTTCTAACAACGCAATAGGAAAAAAAATCAAATAATCCAATTTAAAAATGGGCAAAGGATCTGAATGGATATTTTTCAAAAGACATACAAACGGCCAACAAGTATATGAAAAAATGCTCAACACCATCACAGAAATGCAAATCAAAACTACAATGAGGTATCATCTCACCCCAGTTAAAATGGCTTTCATCAAAAAGACAGGCAATAAAGAATGCTGGTGAGGATGTGGAGAAAGGGGAACCCTTGTACATTCTTGATGGGAATGTAAATTAGTGCAACCATTTTGGAGAACTGTATGCAGGTTCCTCAGAAAACTAAAAATAGAACTACCACATGACCCAGCAATCCCACTGCTAGGTATATATCCAAAAGAAAGGAATTGAGTATATCGAAAAGATACATGCACTCCCATGTTTATTGCAGCACTATTCACAATGGTCAAGATTGGGAATCAATCTAAGTTTCCATCAGCAGATGGATGGGTAAAGAAAATGTGGTACACATACATGACGGAATGTTATATAGCCATAAGAAAGAATGAAATTCTGCCATTTGCAACAATATGGATAGAACTGGAGAACATTATGTTAAGTGAAATAAGCCAAGTACAGAAAGACAGATCTCACATGTTCTCACGCATATTTAGGAGCCAAATATTAAAAACCATTGATTTCATGGAGACAGAGAGTAGAATGATGGTTACCAGAGGCTGGGAAGAGTAGCAGGGAAGGGGGCTTAAAGTGGGGGTGGTTAATTGGCGGAAAAAGATAGATAGATAGAATGAACAATATTTCATAACACAACAAAGTGGCTACAACAATAAATTAGGGTATACTTTAAAATAACTACAAGAGTAGAATTGGAATGTTCCTAATACAAAGAAATGATTAATGCCTGAGGTGATGGATACCCCAATTACTCTGATTTGATTAATTCACATTGTGTACCTATATCAAAACATCATATGTACCCTATAAAATATATAACTATTATGTACCCATAATAATTAAAAATAAAAAATTTTAAAATACATGTATTTTGCCAGTGAGTTTCCCCCATAGGTCACATGCTGGAGTACATGAATAGGTAGTTTCTAGCAGTGCAGAAGAATATGAGGACTTCATCAGAAGACACTGAACATTATTAAGAGATTTAGCAACATTATATTGTATTATCAACAAATATAAGTCCTTCATGAACAAGAATACAGGTTTTCTCCCTACATAGCACTTGTCTTTTACAGAGCAGGATCTCAGATGAGTATTCCACTTTGGCCCACAAAAGCAGCACAATCTGGAGGCTCATTACAGAACTAGATTGGTTTCTGTCATTTTGTGTGACACTTTTTTCAATGCCTTAATAAGTTAAATATCATGCATCTTACTAACTAGGGGATATATTCCTTTCATGCTACAATCATAGAGGAATACAGTGTCACACAGATAAAATTCCTTCTTTGGTCTAAACTCCTCAGATTGCTGATGAGAAAACTGAGGCCTAGAGAGGTTAAGTGATTAGACCAAGATTACATAGATATGAGCTGCAGGGCAGTGACTGGAAGCCAAGTATACACGCTTTAAGCTGAAGTAGATGATTTTTTTTTGATTTGCTCATGATTATTTTATTGACGCTTTTTTATTGTTACAAAGGGAAAGTACGGTGTCAAGGATGTACAAGGGAAGGCCATGCATATGAGGGGACACAGCATCACCTTAGATCTTAGGCAGCAGTGAGCATCTGATGGGTCTTTGGGGAAATAAGAAAGGGAGAAAATCCAACAAAGAGCAAGACTAGCATAAGAGAAACAAAAAGGCCACAAGATGCAGTATCTACCTGGAACCATAATAGAGGGCTAAGTGAAGTCATGATTTCATCTTTTTGGAGATTATAAGGTGTCTGGGAAAAGAGATGGGGGAAGAACCAATTCTTCAGAGAATTACTAGGGTCACAGCATGAATGAGTGGAATTAAAGAGCCACTGATGAAATTGAGGAAACAGCCAAATAGGTTCTGGCTGCTGAACGGGGGTGGTAGTAACATCACACGGTTGCCCTTTATTGAATCACAGCTGCTGCACGCCAGGAACCATGCTAGGCTCTCCACATAATGATTCCTAATCTTTGCAGAAGCCCTGGCATTATTATTATCCCAGTTTCACAGATGGAGGCTGTAAGAAGTAGCTTGTCCTGGTTGCACAGCCAGCAAGTCAGGTCAGCAGAGGGACACAGTCTGCCAGGCTCTGAAGTCAGGGTGTTTTCCACATCGCTACTTTCCAGTATTACAATTTGCACAAATGGGTTGGGTGAGAATGACTTGGGAGTTTACAAGTTCCCAGTGAGGGTTAAAGAACAAGGAGATTCAGGTTTGAGCAGGACATTTATAAGTTTCATAGGAGAATTATTGGATCCTGCCTCCTAGGATTTCCAGGGAATGGAAAGGAGAAAAGAACTCTGGTGGGAGGTGATTTTGATTAGGGGGTTTCTTTGAGGGAGGGAACGGGCAGAAGGAGTCGGGCCCTGCGGTGGGTCCTAGGCAGCAATCTGGTAGTTGGGGTGGACCTGGGGCATGACGTCGCAGACCATGCCAAGAAGCTGGGCCAGGATGTGCTCTCGGTGTCTCTGCTGGGAGCTCCGCACGCCCTGCACCTGGCGCCTCGTAGCCTGCTCCACCTCAGCTGACAGGTTCGCCTGGGAGCCCATGGCCGCCTGCTGCTTGCTCTGGAATTCCTGCTCTCGCTCTCTGCAGTGTTGCTCTACCTCCATCTGTGCCTCCTCCTCTGCCTGCTTCAGTCGCCAGGCTTCCTCTTCCTGGCATCTGCCACCTTCTCAGCCGCCCACTTCTCGGCTTGCAGAAGCTGCCGGATGCCCTGGGACTGACTGGCCATTTCTGTCGTTATGGCCAATGCTGTTTCAAATGCTACCAAGGTACCAAAGTCTGAAGTAGATGATTTCATTTAAGTCTGATACGGCTGCAGTGATTTAATTGAAACTTTTGCTTTTTGCTTTTCTCCCTTCTCCTTTCTGTTTCTTAGAGTTGAAAGGGCTCCTGGGTAAATTTGGACAGGATGCACAAAGAATAGAAGAGTCTGTGCTGATTGGATGCTCTGAACAGCATGAAGCATGGTTTGCTCTGGATCTAGGTCTGGACAGCTCTTCCTCCATAAGTGGTACAGAACATTATTCCTACTGAGTACTCTGCAGTGGTTCTCAGACTTTGGGATTTCACATAATAGTAAACTTTCAAAGAAAATTTTGGGAATACAAAAAGGTTATCAACTTTCTATTTTTTTTTCAGTAAGGATATAAAAAAACTATCATCTATTATCATTTAAAAGAAAATGAAGGATATTTTAATGCTTTCTTTCTAAGCTAGGTGCACAGATGTTTATTTTTCTCTGTACCTTTATACATTTTATATTTCTTAAATATTTCGTAAGAAATGTTTTAGAATTCATAACGTCATTCTTATTTCTCTTATCAATAGAGGCAAATAAAAATGTTTCCTTGGAGTAGCTCTGGGTTCTCAGACTTGCATTTGGGAAGCACTTTGCTATAGGCTTATGGCTCCTATCGGGCTTTCCTTCTCTGTTTAAGGGTCTGTGTGTAGTGTAATGATGCTGGAACGAGGGTCACATAGGAGCTGTGAGGTCCCATTTCACCTCTTTTCCAGGGATAGCGTGTGGCTAATGCAAATGTTCTTATTGCCCTGAAGAGGATTTGAGAAATACTATGTGCTAATGTTTCCTAAACTGGCCTGAATGTAAGAATCACCTGGTGCTTGTTAAAAAAATAAAGATTTCTGGGCTTCATTCCTCATCTGCTGCTTCGGAATCTCCAGGTAGGGGTTTGAGAACCTTGAGAACCTGGATTTCTTTCTTTTTTTTTTTTTTTTTAGAGACAGAGTCTCGCTATGACGCCCAGACTAAAGTGCAGTGGCTGTTCACAGGCCTGATCATAGCATACTATATATAGCCTTGATCAAGCAATCCTCCCGCCTCAGCCTCCTGAGCAGCTAGGACTACAGGTGCATGCCACTGTGCCCAGCTGAGAACCTGGATGTTTTTTACTTTCCCCAGTTGAATCTTATTATGCAAGTTTGGGAAACATTATTTTAACAGGATATGCTGGAGAGGGGTCCTGAGGCAAAGTTTGATATTTGTTTAATTCCAATCTCTTTTCTAATTTTCTAGCCTCCTTACAGAAACCTGAAATGGAGGCAGAGCTCAAGGGATCTTTCATTGAGCTGAGAAAGGCTCTTTTTCACCTGAATGTGAAGGATGCCTCCTTGCTTTTCACGGTAGATTTTTATTTCTCAACTCTGTAGGAATTTTAGTAAAGCAGTATATATGGGTGAATCCTTGTGTACATACACAAGGTGAGGGTGACATTTGATTTCTTCTTTTGCAGATCATAGTCCTTCCTGCAAACTTTGGCAGGACAAAGTGCTATAGGAAGATCGCTTACTCTTCCTTCTTTTCCCCTTGTTTTTAGCAGAACCACTGTCAAGACCATTTTCTCCTAAGGACATGCAGATCTATAGCAATTGAATCTATCAGCCTTGTGAACATTTTCAATGACCCACAGCATGGCATATACATCATCATGTTTTTCCTATCAGAAATTATTTTACATTGCTTTAATCACTCGCCCTCACAGCTTTATATTTTGCTTGCTACAGTGTTTTGATTGTCCACTTATTTTAAAAAGAAACCTCTTATGGTATTAGAAGTGTCCATGAAAAAAAGAAACCAAAAAGAAATCAAATCTCTGAACATTTTTAGATGCAAAAAAAAAATTTCATCTTTATTGGGGAGGAGTACATGTGTGGGTGTTTAACTATATTGGAAATGTTTTCTTTTTAAGCTGGGTAGTGAGTACATGGGTGTTTATATGTTTTATATGTTTCAAATAATTCATAGTATATTTAAAAATATGCTTGCTTTTATTCAGATGCTAGAGGAACATGTTCACATAGTTTCCTTATTTTAAAGTTAGTAACCATTTAGAGTAGGTGAGCTGGAAAGGGATTGTCATTTCCCTGTGAGTTGCTCTAAATACACGGCCCAGTGCCGGTAAAGGTGAGCCCTGCATTCTCTCTAATGAAACCAGGCCCGTCTTTGTATTCCTAGGCTCAGGCTCTTCTCCACTGGCATCATACACATCAGTTCTGCAGCAGAAGTGGGCAGCCCACCAAGAAGAACACGGCTGGCAGCAAGCGGGTGTGCCCTTCCAATAATATCATCTATTACCCGCAGGTAAGTATTGCTTTAAGAGGACAGCAATCTGAGAAGACTGTGCACTAACTACTCTGTCCTGGGGAAGGCTTTCCTTAATTATGTATTCCTTAGCTAAAATAGCAGGCCCCAAAGTGCTAGCATCTCACTTTCCATCCTCCTTTCCTAGGTGGCTCCTGTGGTGCTCACTCTGGTGTCAGATGGGACCCGATGCCTGCTTGCCCGCCAGAGCTCCTTTCCCAAGGGAATGTATTCTGCCTTGGCAGGTTTTTGTGATATAGGTAAGGAATTTTGGGGACTTACAGGTAACATTGGAGGATATAAAATCTTACTAATGGTAGCTATTTCTCTGTCTTATTGCCATAGTGCTTTGAATCTCAAGCACATTCTTCCCTATCATGTCAAGAAAACTGCCTTCTGGCATTATAATTTTCTAATATTTTATTAGGCAATTTTTCAAACATCCAGCATAGTTGAAAGAATTATACAGTGATCACCCATACACCAACCACCTAGATTCTATAATTTTTTTCTTCTTCACATGTAGGGCATTTGTTCGTAGGGAGGCCACAAGTTTTGTGTCCCTCATCACAGGGACCCCAGATTCCTGTTGGGTGTGTTATAAACAGAGGAGCCATTCTTCAGGCCCCCTGCTCTGAGCACACCCCTAGATTCTATAATTTTTCACTACATTTACTTTATCACATATCTGTTCATCTATCCATCCATCAATCCATCTTTTTTTTTTTTTTTTGAGACAGGGTCTTGTTCTGTTGTCCGGTGCCTGGGATAGAGTAGAGTGGTGTGATCATAGCTCACTACAACCTCACACTCCTGGACTCAAGCAATCCTCCTGCCTCAGCCTCTAGAGTAGCTGGGACTACAGGTGCATGCCATCGTGTCTGTCTAATTTTTCTATTTTTTGTAGAGACAGGGTCTTGCTCTTGCTCGGGCTGGTCTTGAACTCCTGACCTGAAGTGATCCTCCTGCCTCAGCCTCCCACAGTGCTAGGGTTACAGGCGTGAATCACCATGCCCAGCCCCATCTTATTTTTGGATGCATAGATTGCAGATATTAATTAGTACACTTTTTTTTTTTTTTTTAAAATGGGGACAGGGTCTCTCTCTGTTGCCTGGGATAGAGTGCAGTGGTGTCATCATAGCTCACTGGAAACTCACACTTTTGGGCTCAAGCGATTTTCCTGCCTCAGCCTCCCAAGTAGCTGGGACTACAGGCACTCACCACTGTGCCCAGCTAATTTTTGTATTTTTTGTAGAAAGGGGGACTTGTTCTTGCTCAGGGTTGTCTCAGAACTCCTGACCTCAAGCGATCCTCCTGCCTCGAACTCCCAAAGTGCTAGGATTACAGGTGTGAGCCACTGTGCCCGGTCCCTAATTAGTACACTTTTCCCTAAATATTCAACACACATAACATTAGCTAGAATTCAATATTTATTCACAAGTTGCTTTCTTTTTTCAGTCTTTTGGGGTAAAATTTGCAAGTGGTGAAAAGTGGAGTTTTGTTAAAGCTGAGGGCAGCTGTTGTCTCTCCCACCACCACCCTTGCTTTGTATTATAACTAACCTAGTAAGCTTAAGCACTGCAGTTCAACATCCAACTCTGGACCTGATTCCTATTGTTGTAAAGACTCAGAGGTTTAGGACATTGCCAAGAGTGTTTCATTGAAACTTTGGAGCCAGTTTTGGGCTCCTTTCACATATGGGATATCTGTGTATCCTTCCTGCTACAGGGCTGTCCTGAATTAACCTGAGTGCTTGTAGGTGAAAGTCTGGAAGAGACTGTCCGGCGGGAAGTTGCAGAAGAGGTGGGATTGGAGGTGGAAAGTCTTCAGTACTCTGCATCCCAGCACTGGCCCTTTCCTAATAGCTCACTCGTGATTGCTTGTCATGCAACTGTGAAACCAGGGCAGACAGAGGTAAGTTCTTGTTTCCCTTACTCTGTGATATTTCTTTTGCTTCATCCAATCTGCTGGTCAGCAAGTACTTATTAAGCACTTGTCTAGTCCAGCATTGTTTGGATTATACAAAGATGTGTACAATATGATTTATACCCTCAGGGAATTTGCAGTCTAGTAAAGGAAACAAATAATCACCATTCTCCCTTACATGTTTCTCAATCATGAGACAATGTTTTGTTTTTTAAGAAAACTGCTGCATTAAGGTATGATTGACGTAAAAAACACTGTAGATATTTAATATATACAACTTGATGCATTTGGAGAGAAGTTTATACCCTTGAAACCATCAAACCCATCACCACTATCAATGCCATAAACTTACTATCGCCTCCAAAAGTTTCCTTCCACCCCCTTTTTTATTTTTTCTTTTGTGGTAAGAGCACTTAACATTAAGATCTATCCTCTTATCAAATTTTTATGTATGTAATACAGTATTGTTAATTATAAGCCCTGTAGTATACAGATCTCCAGAACTTACTTTGCAGAACTGAAACTTTGTACCCTTTGACTAACACCTCCCCCCCACCGCTTCGGCCCCTGGCAATCGCCATTCTACTCTCTGCTTCTATGAGTTTGACTATTTTAGATCCCACATATAAGTGAGATCATGCAGTATTTGTCGTTCTATGTCTGGCTTAGTTCACTTAGCATGTCCTTTAGGTCCATCCAACTTGTTGCAAAATGCAGGATTTCCTTCTTTTTCAAGGCTGAATAATGTTCCATTGCATGGATATACCACATTTTCTTTATCCATTCATCCATAGATAGACATTTTGGTTGTTTCCATATCTTGCCTATTGTGAATAATGCTGCAGTGAACACGGAAGTGCAGATATCTCTTCAAGATCCAGATTTCAGTTCCTTTGGCTATATACCCAAAAGTGAGATTGCTGGATCAAATGGTAATTCTATTTTCACGTTTTCAAAGAACCTCCATATTGTTTCCATAGTGGCTGTACCAGTTTCCATTCTTTCCAACCCAGTGTACAAGGGTCCACTTTTCTCCACATCCTTGCCAATACTTCTCCTTTATATTTTTGATAATAGTCATCCCAGCAGGTATGAAGTAATATCTAATTGTGGTTTTGATTTGCATTTCCCTGATTAGTGATGTTCAGCATCTTTTCATATACCTGTTGGCCGTTTGTATGTCTTCTTTGGAGAAATGTCTATTCAGATCTGTTGCCCATTTTTTTGAGACAGAATCTGGCTCTGTCACCCTGGCTAGAGTGCACTGGTATCATATCATGGCTCACTGCACCTCAAACTCCTAGGCTCAAGAAATCCTCCTGCCTCAGCCTCCCGAGTAGCTGAGGTGCACACCACCACGCCTGGCTAATTTTTATATATATATATATATATTTTTTTTTTTTTGTAAAGATGGGGTCTCGCTCTTGCGCAGGCTGGTCTGTAACTCCTGGTCTCAAGCAATCCTCTCACCTCGGCCTCCCAGAGTGCTAGGATTATAGGCATGAGCCACCGTGCCCAGCCTACTTTACTTTTTGCAAAAAAGATGCTATGCTTTTGATTATTGTTAACCCCTATCCTTTAAAAAAAAAAAGAGCCACATTTGTATATTCTTTTTAAAATTTAAAAATTTTTTTAAATTATTGTGGGTACATAATAGTTGTATATCTTTATAGGATACATGTGATGATTTGATAGAGGCACACGATGTGAATTAGTCAAATCAGGGTAACTGGGGTATCCAGCACCTCAGGCATTTATCATTTTTTTGGGTTAGGAACATTCTGATTCCACTTTTAGTTATTTTAAAGTATATCCTAACATTATTGATTATAGTCACTTTGTTGTGCTATAAATATTATTCATTCTGTCTAACTATATTTTTGCACCCATTAACAATCCCCACTTTATCCCCCTACTCCTCGCTATGCTCATCAGCCTCTGGTAACCATCGTTCTACTCTCTGTCTCCATGAGATCAGTTGTGTTTAATATTTAGCTCCCACATATGAGTGAGAACATGCAAGATTTGTCTTTCTGTGCTTGGCTTAATTTCACTTAACGTAATGTTACCCAGTTCCATCCATGTTGTTGCAAATGGCAGGATTTCATTATTTTTTGTATATTCTTTTTTAATTGAAAGATTTATATAATCAATAGAGGCACAAAGAAAAATAGATATTATATATAATTTACCCCTTAATGTTAACCACTTAATATTTTAGTATTTGTACTTCCATGATTTTTTAATATATCTTACATTTTTTCTTTACTATTTTAAAAATATATTTAATTCTTATCTCTTAATTATGTCTCTTTTGCTTCTGGGCAATATCTAGAACTGATCTTTACCTAGCCTGTAGATGCCAGGAATTATCTTCTAGGATTGCTTAATTCTGGAGCCATTTTGTCACCTTTGGTCATAATAGTATTCTAAATTTTGTAGCTCCTAATCTTACATCCTTTTCTTTCTTATGTCTTTCAGATCCATGTGAACTTGAGAGAATTAGAGGCAGCTGCCTGGTTTAGTCATGATGAGGTGGCCACAGCCCTGAGGAGGAAGGGCCCCAATATTCAGCAACAGAATGAGGCTTTCCCATTCTGGCTGCCCCCCAAATTAACCGTTGCCCACCAACTGATTAAAGAGTGGGTAGAAAAACAGACCTGTTCTTCTCTGCCTGCTTAGCCCAGATCAAGTCATCTAGATCCCTCTCCTTGGTATGCCTGAGGGGCGCACCAGAGATCGATTGACAAAGGGGAAGTGACAAAGGCCAGTTTCAGGCCAACCTCATAAGGCAGAGCAGAAGGTGAGCCTATAGTGGGACACCTCTATCAGTAGTGTCAATGAAAGAAGTTCCTACTAATAAGCAATCAAAAATGCCAGTGTGAGAAGAAAAACTGATGAGATGTCAACTATCAAAATTAGAGGGAAGGCCGGGTGTGGTGGCTCATGCCTGTAATCCTAGCACTTTGGGAGACTCAGGCAGGAGGATCGCTTGAGCCCAGGAGTTTGAGGCTGCAGTGAGCTATGATGACAACACTGCACCCTAGCCTGGGCAACAGAGTGAGATGCTTTCTGTCAAAAAAAAAAAAAAAAAAAAAAAAAAAAATCAGAGAGAACAGTAAAGTATTAGTTTGGATGTAGGCCCTTGTTATTGAAAATGTATAGCAAATTTCAAGTCACTACTGAGTTACTTTTTATCCTCACAGAATTAAGAAAAATAGCACAATATAACATTTTTGAATTCATGCACAGGTACATTCTTGTATGTGGTAGTTAAATAAAAGTCCTATTTAAGTCATTTGAAGGAATGAGGAAAGTGAGAGCTAAGGTCTACCTCAGAATACTGTGCAATAAATCAGAGGCAAGGAGGCTCTGTTGAGGGAGTTGAATCCCAGTGTGACTCAAGAAGGTAAATCTTTTTTTGCTATTTTCAGCTCTGTTACTTACCCAGTTTGTGACTTAGGGAGAAGACTATCACTTCCTCATGCCTGTTTTCCTAAATACAAAACAGTTGCTGGTATTTGTACACCCACTAAATGTTGATTAACTGTAACGAAGGGATTAGTGAAGATAAGCAAATGCCAAATCTGAACTATTTCTTCAACTTTATGGGGTAAACTAAATTTAGGATTTTTCATCATTCATATATGCCATTGTATACCTTGTCATAAGGGAGAAGAGTTTATTTGGGGGAAATAAATATATTTCCACACCTTTGTTTGGATATATTTTTCTGTCCTATGAATGGAGAAAATTTTAGAAAGTAATAACTTGGGGCTGCGGGAGAGGATCTCTTATCAGTATGACTAGTAAACATTTAAGTCCAGGTTCCTAGTCTGTGAACGACTGAAGTAACGTGCAGAAGAATTACTGTTAGAGGTCTGGTTAAAAAGAGGAATGGCTGGGGAAAGAATCCTATCTTCAGAAGATTCTATGCACTAATTTGTGATTAAAGACACAAGCCCCAGAGACCTGAGGTTATTCACACATCAAAGTCTCATAGGACTAAGCAAAAGTGATTGTAGAACTAGGAAAGTTAAAGCACTGATTTTCCTTTTGACCCCAAATGGGCCTGCAAACCATCATTGCTTTGGGGAAATCAATGAGCCTCCATCGGGAAATGCTGAGAGATAATACGTGATGGGACTTGATTGTCTCGTTAGATTGGCAGCTTGCCTTTACCCGGGCTGAACCTAGTATGCAGAAGAGAAAAGCACTCTCGAAAGAGAGGTCCTGAGATTTCTTCATATCTTGCAGTTAGAAGAAAACAGTTCAGGGTCCATGTGTGTTACCATCTCCCAATCTCTTCTATCTCTATGTGGGTGTGTTTGTGAGCACATGTGTACACATCCCCAATCTGAAAATACCGACAGGGGAGTGTGCAGGATTCCTGGTTATGAGTTTCTCAAACTTACCATGGAGTAACTGTTTGCTTTTTGATTAGTGTGTTTTTCTGGGAAAGAAAAGATGAGAGTGGCTAACAGGAGGAGCGACAACATTGAACTTTGTTTTCCAGCAGTGAGTGGGGAGAGGGATTTGCTGTAGAACTACAAGGATATTTGAAAGCTGAGGCAGGAGAGGCCAGGGTTGGGGTACTGAAAATGGCAGATAAATAACAGAAACTTTGGTACGGGGCTTACCTGGCTGGAGAATATATATGTGGCAATGAATTATGAAGGTGCTAAGGATAAATAGAACCCAGCTGGGTCCATGATGCAGAATAGCAAAAAAAGGTAAAATCTTAAAACAAATTTGTCACCAGAGCCTGACTGTAGGTCAGTTACCCTGGTAACTGGAATAAAAAAACAACTCATTCATTTCTTATTTTTGCCTGTGTACTGCCCTTTCTTTACCCAACATTTAATTCTCAATGAAGATAAACTTAATGTACCAGAAGTACATTGTAGGGAAAACTTTTTCTTATAGTCAAGCTGGGACAGCATTCTGGAACCTCATTTTTAACATGTGAACTATAGCTTCAAAACAAATAATAAGAATGTATTTATTTAAAACATTTAAATTAACATTATTTAAAATGTTAAAATGTTGCCCTATGTAATAAAAAGAAATATCTTCATCTGATGCATTTCTTTAACCAGTGTGTAACACTTTCCCTCTTCCTTAGCTCATTTCAGTGAACACCACTGTAAAAGTAAGAAGAGGAAGGGTTGGAGGGGGGGTATAGCATATTTAGTTTTTATTAGTTTGTGATAGTAGCTTCCCAAATAGGAACTCTACTACACCATTCTCCTAATTCCTCCCTTGGTCCCTGGAGACGGGGAAATACGGAATCACTTCCACTGTCTTTATTTTCATAGTGTAAGATACAGTAAGGGCATCTCTCTGCTTCATACGATCACAGTAAAGGAAAAACCAGAGACCTAGATTATAAAAACATGGTCAGTATATGGAGCTGTTTATAGATAAGACTTGATTCATTTTAGGAGGAATATGGGAATCATATTAAGAAAAAAACATTTCATCTTAGTAATAGATCAGTTATATTAAATATCAAATCTCAATTAACTAATTAATTACAATAATTAAGTACAGTATCGATGTATAAAGTGCCCAAAACAGGCAAACCCATAGAGACAGAAAGTAGAGTAGTGATTTCTAGGGGCTGAGAGAAGGAGAGAATGAGAAGTTATTAATGACTGTAAGGTTTCTTTGTGGGATGATGAAAATATTTTGGGATTAGTGGTAATGGTTGCATAATTTTGTAAATATACTAAAAAACCCCTGCTGAATTATATACTTTAAAAGGGTAAATTTTTTGGTATGTGAATTATATCTCAAAATAGTGTTATTGGCCAGATGTGTTGGCTCATGCCTATAATCCTAGCACTTTGGGAGGCCAAGGTGGGAGGACTGCTTGAGGTCAGGACTTCAAGACCAGCCTAGGCAACATAGCATGACCCTGTCTCTACCAAAAAAAAAAAAAAAAAAAATAGCTGTTATTAAAAAGTAAATAAGTTCTCTATCTTGGTTTATGCACATACATGTAAAAATTGATCATATACTTAAGATTTGTGTATTTAACTATTCGGATGTTAGTCCTCATTAAAAATTAGAAAGAAAAAGCAAATAAGGTATCAAATCCAAATTTGCCAACTTGGAATTTTGACCTGAGAATGAATAGAGGTAAGGAAAAAATTAAATGTCTGGAATTACACCAAGGGTGTAGTGGCAGGGTATGTTGTTAACGTGGAGTGTATAAATCTCATCTCAGAAGCTGTCTAGGGGCTAGATTATACCCTGCTGACTTCAAAACCATTCTTTGTGCACTCTGGAGTTGAGATCACAAAAACTTGTGCAGAGAGGGCCACAGTTGGGGCTCATGGAGAAGTCAACCTGTGAAACTCGTAATGAAGAAACATTTTCACAAAGTGAATAAACTGGAAATGAACAGAATCAGACTCAATATTTATTTAAAAAGAAAAAAAGAGAAGCTGGATATGCTGGTTAATCTTTCGTTGGCTTACTTGTGGGTCTGTAATCGGTGTTGTCCGGCAGTTGCACGCCCATGCTGTGTAAAAGATTGGAAGCAGGTCCTGGCAGTCCAGCTTGGGAGCTATAGGATTCCAATATATTTGAAACCAGGTTCAGGTCTACATCCACTGGTGCCATAACAGATTCTCCTGTACCAGAATCTTCCTCATCTGAATTGTTATTGGTAGTCTGGGATACAGGTTCCTTATTAATGGAGGGAAAAGATTAGGGGATAATTACCATTAGGGTGGATGGTGGTTACAGTAAAAAGCTAACTAAGCAATGATGTAAATTTGAATTCCAAATTAAAAAGGAAATTTCTTATCCTTTGAAATATAAAGTGAAAATGCAGCCTAATAAACTATGTGATTTAATACAGATATTACAACTTGGTTCTAGAGATTATAACACACTTCTTTCCAAGAAAAATTTCTACAAATTGAATGGATTTTGTCTCTATTTTGAACTAGCCCAAAGGAGATAACTAGAGTTATGAAGGAACATTTATAACTTGCTGAGAGTTTTAAAAGAAATATAAAAAGACATAAGAATCTAAATTTTCCTCTAAATGAAAGAAACTAGATTTCCTTTTTGCCCTCCAAAAAAAGCTTAAAGTAAAAACATGAGGCTTTGTGGATCAAACCACAGAGAGTCTGAATTGTTACTTTGGCCTCTGATTTCACAGGCTGGGAAAGGATTTGAAAGATTACAGCTTGATCTATA